>JASDQU011026281.1:0-17248 GCA_032191745.1 Picea mariana
ATTTTTCCATTTTTAAGGAGTCTAAAAAAAGCTTAACTATGGACTCTGTCAGGAATGTTCTTCTGGACCAGTTTAACGAGTGTGAAAGAATAAGGTCACTCGACAATCTTTTCAATTTTAGGGAGTCTGAAAAGAGCTTAACTATGGACTCCGTGGGGGTTCCTTCTTCATAAGTTTAGTCCCTCGGGCCCGAAAAAGGGATAAAATTATACCTGAGAGTACTCTTCTAAAGAACTGAAGTTCCACAGAGTATACCTATGTTCGTACAATTGACCATCCAGACCAAAAAAGGGGTAAACTACCACCGGAGAGATGTGACTTCAAATTTCAGTTTAACGAGCGTGAAAGGCCACAAGATCGCTCGAAAATATTTTCATGTTTAGAGGGTCTAAAAAGGGCTTAAAAGAAGACCCGTTATTTTTTGTGAGTCCTGAGGGTGAGGTTAAGAGTGAAGAGGAATCATGCAAATGAGGTTCAAGCTCGTATTTAGAAAAAACTACAAGGACTCCCGAGCCTACAGTGTTTTTGAGACAGCATGGATACCATAATGCAACCAGGATCTACCTAGGGAATCCATGTTCCGGTAAGCTCTACCACCAAGTTGCGACACTTCTAAAGCAACTATGATGGTTCCATGTCACAACCTGATGGGATTGATCCTATGGCAAAGGAAAAAGACAACAAGGTACAAAAGTTAGGGTAGAAACCTAACCTATATGCTCAAGTTGATCGTCGGAAAATTTTTCCATGGACCGTCGAAAAATACTCAGAACTCAAAAAACACTATTCCAATACCCGATCAAATCCCTCCTATGCAACTCCTGAATCACTCTAAATGGTTTTTGGTATAAACAAAATTATAAGGGAGGCCAAAAAAGTGACAAAAAGAGGCCAAAAAGTCTATAAATAGAAGCTGGCAGCTCATTATCACCATTGCTGATTTGGAAATTGACTCTGGAGCCAAAATACCCCCTTTGATTAAAGTGGTGATTCTAGGAGCTACAGTGGACGAAACGAACTTCTGTCTGGACCAAGTAATTACAAACACTCTTATCTTGCATTGTAAGTCTTTATTTTTGCATTAGGTTTCATTTTTTAGGGGGGCGTCGACCTTTAAAAAGTCGGCCCTAGGTCCATGTGGGTTGTCTCAGGACAGGCCACATGTACATTCGGGCAGAGTAAACTCTGCACACGTGTACACGTGACTTTCGCCATTACAGCACGTGTGGGCCCCCTTATTGAATGAAAAAGGATTCCAAAGCAAGGGTTAACCCTCCTGAACCTTTTTGTTTTGTAGGATGTATGTCCACTGGAGAGAAAGAGAGCATGAAGAGGTTAGTGAGTTGGTCGGTGAAGACCCCAATGCTATGGCTACTTTGATGCAATGTGGGTTACTCAAGTTTTTCCTATGTCCTTTTATGCGGGCACAACCTAGGCTACCGAATTCCTTAGTTGACTACTGGCATCCGGATGCAGAGGCATTCATGTTAGAGGGTCAGTCACTGGTGCCCACGGTCGAGGAAATTTACTTTTTGACTGGCCTCTCTAGGAGAGGGAAACCAGTTAACTTCCAGACTTTTCCTTCAGGGACACATAACATAGCGGAATTGATAGGTCTATACTATGCAGATGATAGAGATCACTCGAGCACGCAGGTGCCCATAAGAAAGATCACTAACTTATCGCTACAAGCGATAGTATTTCTTATTGGGCGAATTACTGGTTCTGCTGCTCTACATCAGGCGTCCCGTGCACAGATGAATTGTGCAGTTCAGTGCTTAAATGTACAAGTTTTTGATTGGAGTACCACATTTCTTGAGTGTATGAAAAGGTAGTTGACAGATTGTCGTTTGTGGACACATAGGAACTTCGGGTTCGGGACCATTTTGTGTTCATTCTTTTTTGAGAGAGTTCTGAGTTTTAGTCCTCGAGTAGTGGTATGAGGACATCAGGCCTCGCTTCCTGCTATGTGTAGATGGGCAGTATTACTGCCGCGACAAGGTGGTGTAAGGACCAATGAGTCCTTCGATGATGACTTCTTCGTGTGGTTGTCATGATAGGTCCCGGTTATAGAGGATTACCCCTATGCCGAGATTGATTTTTCGAGAGACCCTGAGATACCAATACCTCCTGGTGAGGAGCGAGGGGAGATGGGTAAGTCTCCACCTTTGTAGTTTTTTTTGTTGTATATGTAATTTTTATGTTGTTTTGTTATATATATCATTTTTTTTTGTTATGCCAGAGTATTTGACAGATATGTGTTTATTGTGTGCAGATGTGGGACTAGTGCGACCCGCTGACTATGCGAGGAACATACATTGTCCTCGGCCAGGGGCCGCACCTGCCGCTGTAGGGGGACCAACAAGAGTAGGAAATATTCCAGCTGGGGAGGCTGAGAGGGTATTGAGATGAGTCGAGCATAACTTTATTACGCTCACTCGCACGGCCCCGATGGCTGAGATTGAGGACCTGCCACCATCTATGCAGCCTCATGTAGTGGGGGCACCACAAACATGGGTCCGATTGTTTCAGCGTTTAGCCAATTTTGTGGATCAGTATAATAGGGCCCACAGGCTCTGAATTTATCTAGACATTTTGACGTGCCATGAGCACTACTTGTATATATTTTTTGAGGGCATAAGCCCTGTGACTCGTTATTGGTCCTATTTTTGAGGCGCTTGTGTCCATCAGTGTACTCTGGTTACTTTATGATATTATATATGGTTTTTTGGTCTTTTGTGTCTTATGGATCATATGTGCAAAAAATGTATTTACATGCTTATGTTAATGTTCTTTCATTTGTGTGCAAGATGCCAATCTAAAATTTGATTAGATAGAGTATTTGTAACTTGGTTTAATCTCCTAGGAACATGAAAATATGTAATATAATCAAAGTTTCATTCTAAGAGATGTACCCTAAGGAATCGTTGGTGTAAAGTTGGATCATGAACCCGGTATACTCTGTTTAACTGAGAAACAACCAGTTGAGCGTCGAGATAGACCCGGAGATGAGAGATGCCCAATGACAAAGCGTCACAAAGCAACTCAATAATTGCACTATACTCGGCAACATTATTTGTGGTGTCACCTAAGGATATACCTCTGAAAGATAATAACTAGCCTTGAGGTGTAAAGATTACCCAAGCTGCGGAGGCAAGCCTCTGAGTGTGCCGACTAGCACTGTATGCATACCCAATGAACACCTCGGAATCACTTGACATCTACCACAGTGAGGAAAGATAACATCAACAACACGAACATAACACTAAAAGAAACTAAAAAGTAATAGTACAAAGACTATACATATGTTACAAAAAGTTACCCACAGTGACCTGCCTATGAGTAATACTTCTTGAGGTAGAGATCATTTCTAGGCTCTGCCAAAGCATTCCCTTCAAAATCAACTAGACAATAAGTGCCCTTTTTTAAAACCTCTTTTATGATGAAAGGTTCGAACCACGTGGGTTTGAATTTTCCTGCCCCCAGGGGGTCCTTATCTTGGTCATAGATCAGGACAAGGTCGCCTTCAGAGAAAATCTGAGGATGAACGGACCTATCATATTGACACTTGACCTTATGTTTGTGATCCTCGTTGGCCAGGGCCACATCACGATGCTTCTCATTGAGATGCTCAAGGTATACTAACCGTTCTTCAAGTCGAGAAGTGTCTGGCAATAATTGTACTGCCAACTTTAGAGACGAGATCTGACATTCGATGGGAAAGACTGCCTCTAGCCGTAAATGAGTTGAAAAGGTGAGAAACTGGTTGCAGTCTTAACAGATGTTCGGTAAGCCCATAATGACGAGTATAACATCAAATGCCAATTTGACTTGGTTGAGTTGATGGTTCGTTCTAGAATGGTATTAAGAGTTTTTTTTACAGCTTCCACCTGTCCATTTGCTTGGGAGTAGTAGGGCGATGAATGTTCTTTCCGTAACCCAAGCTTTGATGTTAACTCGATCATCATCTGGTTCTGAAAGTGACTACCATGGTTAGTGACAATCTCCCTCGGGACGCCAAACCTTGCTATTATCTGATTGAATAAAAAAAGAGTTGCAGTCTCTCCATCATCTTTAAACGTTGGCATAACTTCGACCCACTTTGTGAAGTAGTCTACAACTATGATAATATAGCGGTGCCCCCTTGCTGAAGGAGGGTTGCAAGTAGTGTAATCAATCCCCCACTTGGTGAAGGGACCAATTGTGATGACAGGAAACATGGGAGCGGGATGTGCCCTCATCTTTCGAGAGAAGATTTGGCACGGGTGGCACTTCTTGACCGATTCGATACAATCTTTGATAATTGTCGGCCAGAAGTAACATGCTCGTAGAATCTTTTGGGCTTTTGCCAACCCAGACAAATGACCGCCACAAGCTCCAATATGGAAATCCTTAAGCATGATAACTACTTCCTCATGAGTGAGACATCGACGTAGGATGCAGTCTACACCTCTCCGATACAATGTATCATCGATTATGAGATAATTCTTAGCCGGATGGCATATGCGTCGACGCTCATCACAAGAAGCAGTGGTGGGGCACTTCAAAGTCTGGAGATAGATAAGTATATCTCCATACCAGGGATCCGAAGATGTGATCAAAAACATATCTCCCTAGATAGGCAATTCTTCAGGCACAATGTCACCTGACTCAACCAAAAATTCTGAAATAAGTTCCTCGAAGACCAGTGACTTTTTGGACTTTGCTGAAATGAAGTCTAAGTCAAACTCCTAGAGGATGACTATCTATCTACTGATTTTTCCACCTATTACCGGTCGTGTCAACATATACTGGAATGGATTCATGACAACAATGACGGTGGTCTTACGAAACAGAAGATAATGACGGAACCTTTGAACAGCATGAACTGCTGCCAACGCAAGATTTTCAATGTGAGAATAATTGAGTTCCGGTCCTACGAGGCCTCGGATCATGTAATAGATCACGTATTCTGAGAACAAGTCATATTCCTAAACTAAAACCATGCCAATGGTTGATTCTGCTGCAGCCAGATATAATAAGAAATCTTTTTTATAGTTAGGTGGTCAGAGAAAAGGGGCAGTTGTGAGGGCATGTTTCAATGCGTCGAAAGAGCGTGGAGTAGCATCATCCCGGTAAAAGGGAACATCTTTCTTCAGTAAGCACATAAAGCCCTTGGTGATCTCGGTATAGTTGGCGATGAAGCATCGTAAAAATTTCGCCTTGCCTTGTAGACTCTGAAGTTGAAGGATTGTGCGTGGGGGGGGCAACTGAATTATTGCATCCACCTTGAGAGGATCGACCATGATCCCTATTGTTGATACGATGAAACCTAACAAGCATCCCAACGTTACACAAAAGCTTCACTTGTTTGGATTCAAGCTAATCCGAAAGTAGCAACAACGTTCGAAGATAAATTGGAGGTGTGTGGGATGATCTGCTCTCTTGTGAGATCGCAATGCTAAATAATCTAGATAGGCCTCGACTATATGCTTGAGGTCATGGAAAGTAAAAGACATGGCCCGCTGAAAGGTTGCTCCAGCATTTTTAAGACCAAAAGGCATCTTACAATATGTGAATGTACCCTAAGGACAAATGAATGCCATTTTGTGTTGATCCTCGAGTTTGATTTGTATTTGATTATATCCCAAAAAATCGTCCATGAAAGAAAAGGCTTCGCAACCTGCACATTCATCAATGATCTGGTTGATGAAAGGTGTGGGAAAATTATCTTTGGGACATGCATTGTTCAAATCACAGAAGTCAGTACAAACATGAATCATGCCTTGTTTTTATTGACCGGCACAGGATTTGACAACCATTGGGTCAAATGGATAGGATAGATAAACCCGACTTTTAGCAATTTCTCGACCTCAACCTTAATGGTTGATGCTTTCTTAAGATTAACTGGATGAAGCTTCTATTGAACAAGCTTGGCATTAGGATATGTTGTGATTTCATGTTCAACTATTTTTGGATCGATACCTGGCATTTCCTCATAAGACTAGGCAAAAACATCGTGGAATTCTTTGAAAAGATCTATGTATATTTGAATCTCTTCGGGGGAGTAGTCATCTTCGACGAAGACATTCTCCACGATGCCAGGGTTTTGAGAGATATTGATCAGTAATGTTTCAGCGATAGTTTCCATATTACCCTCAGCATAAACCTCATGTGTAGCTAAGGGATTAATAGGACAAGACCGATCTCCCGTCATAGTCATGGTGAATTATCCCGCTTCAATTCGGCTTAACTCTGGGAGGAAGTATGATATGTGATGAAGATCCTCCCAGGGTTTATCCAGACTAGTCATTATTTCAATTATTTCTTCATCAAAGGGCAAGACTAAGTCTAATGAATCAGTGTGAGTGAGAGAACCCTGAGCCCAAACAGGCTCTAGAAGTGGATCGAAATCTTGTGCAGGAGCTGGATCAGTGTGGGATAAATTTTGTTGAAGAGTACGCTACTTCAGCTGCAGACAAGGGCATGGACATGCCCGGGTGCCCTATCCCATCCATCGTGGATGATGGGGAAGGAAGTATCCACAGATCATCAAAGTAAGTCGTGCAGAGCGATGAAACTTGAAAAATCTCAACCTTATGGTGATTGGATATAAACTTGATATCGCCTTGCGAGGGCGGGTAATCAAAGGTACCCATCAAAGATGGGCACAAACCAACCCCTATGTTGATGACACCTGGTTGAGGATTATCAATCATCGGGACCGTGGATGCCCCCAATGCAGGGTCAGGTATGGAGAAAGACAATTGATCAATGGTCACTATCTATCCCTCATGTGGAAACAACAAGACCCGAAAAACTGTAGCAACCACAACTTGCATGGCATAAGTCCAACTCCTTCCTAACAAGAGGTTATATTCGAGGGGAGCATCAACTACCTCTACTTCGACACACACGGTCTTCCCTCCTAACTGCACGGGGAAATAAGGAACGATACCATGTGGTCGGAATGAACAACCATCGAAAGCGGTGAGGAGAGTATGTGACAGAGACAAAAAGGGCTGGCCAATGGCCTTCCAACATGCCAATGACATAATGCATGTCGAGGCGCCCTCATCAACCACCATGTGGAAGATATTTCGAGTAAAAGTTTGCGTGGGATAAGCCACTACTATCTGAAACGCTACGTGGTAAGGTAGACGAGGTTTCAAGTCAGTTGTATCGAGCATGATTGTACCCAGATTACAAGTCTTGGTAGATCCTAAAGTGGTTAACAAGGATTTCCTCTGGGAAGGGAAGATTTGGAGGACCTCCAAAGAGGACATCACACAAGGGGTTTGTGATCAATCTTCCACCACAGAGTAGTTTTGGGCGGCCCTTGCGTTTGGGTTATGAGAAGCTTTTTTGAATGTGCCTTTGGGAATGCGTGTCATTGTTTCACCCAACGTCTTCTCAATCTGTAGAGGAAGAGATGGGAGCTCAGCTTCTTTACCCTTCTCAAAAGTGCTTGGTTTACTGTAGTCATGCGCTCTAGTTGATATAAAAGCATCACCCCTCACCATATATATGTTTGCGGATGCGGGGTTGTTCACAGGCAGAGAGGGTTCATGGCTACCCCCTTCCGTGCTTGCAGAGGCTTGGGTTAGATTTTGCCCATGTTGAAATGGATTGGTCAACACAGAAGGCTGTTGCTGCATCACAAACTTTTGGGCTTTTGCAAGCCGAGGACATAGATGGGTCGAGTGGTCTTCCATGCACAAGTTGCATGGATACCTCACCTTTTTTTTCTCAGTGTTGTCCCCGCCAGCATTATCGGTAGGTTTTTTATCGCCCTTACCCTTCTTTCATTGTTTTTTCTTTCCTTCAGGCTGTTGGGTGGCCTTTGGGTTAGTCGATTGCACTGTGTGTACCTCCGACGTTTTGGTAGGGGGAGCAGCCAAAGTAGTAGTTTGGTTGGCCGCTATGTGTTGTATAGATAACTGCTGCAACTGCTTCGTCAATTGCTCAGCGGGCTTGGTTTGTGCTGAACCAACAATACCATTGGCATGTGGTCCAGCTCTCTGTCTAGTTTTATCAAGTATTGAGCATGGTGCATCTGGCAAGATGTTGTATAATAAACTGGATTGAGAATAGATGAGCTCAAATTGTTGAGCTCTCATGATGGCTTCTTCTTCGGAGAATACTCCTGACGTCGCGACGTCTTTGGATAACTGCGGGACCAAATACTTAAGGAACCACTCAAGCAGGAATGCTGGTGGGACTGGCACCTTAATTAAACTCTTCCGACGTCTCCATTCTCGGATGTGATCAGAGATATGGTCCGTTGTTTTCTGTTTGAAATTGGTGAGCAGCGCTGTGCCAGCGTCGTATCTCACGGGTAACTGGAAATGGTTTAGGAAATCCATCGCCAGTTCACCGAAGGAAGAGTATCTTGAGCGATCGAGCTCAATGTACCATTTCGTGACACTCCCAATGAGAGTACACTGAAACAATCACAACTGTACGGAGTCGTCTTTCAACAAGTTAGATGAGCACCAAAGATGGAAGGTAGTCACATGATATCTTGGATCTTCGTTAGGCTTGGCTTCAAACTTTGGGATGTCTAAAGGCAACTTCGTCAGCATAGGAGGCCAACGTGGATCGTGATAGATAGGGTCATTCAACAACCTTGTCAAATCTGGCAAGTGCAAAGTCGCCAGGAAGGGTAGTTTGGGTTATTGGTGATAACCTGGGAAAAAGGGGCCTAGAGTTTGATTGGCACTAGGTTGCTAGGAAAATTTTGGCTGCGGGCCCAGATTCTGGTAGAAACCATGTCCCTGGCCAACGTATGAATTTTGCATATGTGGAGACATCATCAGCTGATTTCCAAAATAAGACATAGATGGTTGGGCATGCATTACATTCGAAGGACTTTGGGAAGGGTTGCCCCATGTCGGTCCCTTGGGGATAGGCATAGTAGTTTGTTCGGGGTTCCATTGATTGTGGAAAGAATTAGCCCAGATCGAAATTCCAGACGAGGGAACAGATCCCTACCAAGAATTCCAAGGCCCATGCGGAAGAAGTTCCTAAGTTTTCCCCTGTGCAGGAATAGTACCCTGCATAGGAATAGGTTGTCCAAAACTGGGATTGCCCCCAGTTGGGAAGGCGGTTGATGAGAAGGCGTTGTTACCAGATGATCCGATCAAAGAAAATGGTGTTGAACCTACTGGAATATTATGCGAAGGTGGTCCTTGACTCCCTGCTCCAAATAAAATATGGTGTGTAGGTTGCCCGGTGGATTGCTGATGCGAACCACCGAGTGAAGGGGACGAAGGAGGTATATGACCTCCTCTATAAGGGAAAGTGTTAAAAGGAGCAGGAGTGCCCCCCATGTGACCTTGCAGAGGAGCACTAGAGCTCCCTGCCCCCAAACCTAAAGTCTGTAAAGTGGAGTAGGAAAGTACAGGACTTGTACCCAAACTAGGCATCCCGTATGAGAACAGAGGGCCCGTCGTACTTGGTGTGAAAGGGGTTGTGGCCGCCGCCAAAGACGAGATCGGACCACTGTGCGATGTAGAGGTGGTCGAGACCATGGTGGCTCAGACCGGTGACAGTGGGTTAGGAGGTGAAAACTCTCCTGTGGTGAAAACCATAGTGGGAATTAAAGAATTCCCAAAAGGAGTAACAACATTTGTTTCCATTGCTGTGTGCAACACTATATAGCACTTGTAAAATTGAATTGGTACGATGAAAGGTGCCAATAAATTAGTGGTTGGGGTTTCAACTAGGCCAATAGCATTCTCTCCAAGGTCCAAAATGGTCGATTCCTCCAGATGTTGGTCAGGCACAATTGCTTGTGACCTGATCGCTTCAAAAGACCCTTGTTGGTCTAGCTTTTGCCTTAATGGTGGCGGGGGTGGCTCCAATGTAACTAGTGGCAGGCCAAGAAGCCTTCGTGACCGACAGAGCTCGTGATCCTCCACTATGTGAGAAGATCAAGGACACTCTAGGGTAGTCTAAACATTCAAAAGTAACACACACTAAAACAGTCCCTATAAGATAAGACAGGAAAACACTAAATTAATTAGAAGAACAGTTACAACAACCAACACTAGAGCAACTTACCGATGCAAGTGCAACTTGAAAACGGAAGCACCCTTCGGGTATACTCTGCAAAGCATGGCCCAATGTCTATCCTAGGTACCGTGGTATACCCCCGCAGTCACCTATGTATGTCCCTAAAAAATATAGCCAACTAGGTTGCCAGTGCGTGAACAGTCACCAGGCGGGTACAGTCGAAAGTCGGGTAGACCACAATGAGCAGGGTATCGAGCCTGAAACCTGTCAAGGGTATCGAAAGAAAGTTTTCTGGAAGACAACTAAGGACCTCGAACGGATTCGAGACCCACGAAGCCCTATGGCAAATGCAATCGACGGAATCCCAAGACAAGCCCTCTATATGTGTTCTCCACTACAATTGGTCCAGCTTTGGAGGGGTTATCTCCACTGCCTTTCCACACACGACCTCATGTTTATCCCCTGTGTCAGAGAGGGGTCCCTGATAAATTTCATGATACTAGACTTGGACACTCCCTAACTCAAACTCCAATGTTTTATCTTAATGGCCTTGAAGAGTTTCCTCTCCAACCTAATCCAAGGCCCTAATCCTGAACTAATTGCTTAACCCTACAAACATAAAAGTCTAATAAATTTTAGATTTAGCGTTAATTTTATGGCTTGTCTTATGTCAAGGGGTATGAAAGTGAAACTTATGATGTGTAAAAGACGAAGGTAAAAATGAATAAAAAACTGGAAACAAAAACTTTTACTTAATGCAAAATTTCAACAACTTTTCAATTTTTTTTATTTTTATTTTTTTAAATAAATTTTATAAGATTTTTGGACAGCAAACTCAAAAAGAATTTCACTTGAATACGAGCTACTTATTATCTAAGTAAACTGCAAAGAACTTATGAAATAAAAGACTTTTCCCTGGTTACTAATGCAAAGTCACACTTTTCAACCAAACAAGAAAATGAAAGAGATTTTTTTATTTATTTAAACGTTGATAAAGCAAAAAGGAAAAATACCAACAAGTAAAAAACCAAGAAAAACAATTATGGCCTAATCGAAGATCACAAAGTATCACTTCAAGAAATCACACACTAGCAACTTAAAAAATGACTCTCACACTTGTCTAAAAACCCTAAAGAAAAAAAATTTAATGACAATTTTTTTAAATGAAAAAGAAAGATATGGCTAAGATCAACCCTAAGCTATTGACTGCTAGGACAGAGATTCAAAAACCTGAGAGGTATAACTCTTCTCAAGGGAAAGATGACTGCCTTACCCTCAACAAAAATTATTCTGCACAAGCACACTACTGACAATCCAACAGAAAGCGTGTGCACGCGAGCTGTGTAAAGACAGAGGGTGTGTACATGCATGCTGGCCTTATACACGCCGTGTGTATCTCTAAACTCTGAGAAAAAATAAAAACAAACAATCCAAACCAGGAAGAGACCATTGATATTGATAACCAGGATCTCCTGAAGGCTTAAACACTCTCTTTAACAGAGAAAAGAAAACAACGAAAGGAAAAAATTCGTAAAGAAAACCAATCTGAGATAAGACTGCAAACAACCAAGGCTCAGACAGAGTTCCATAAAACCCCTGAAATTGAATAATTATAACAGGGAAGAGGATGACTGCCTCAAAAAAATTTTGGAATCTACACGCTACTGCTACTTCTTCAGCTAGCATCCACACATGGGCTATAAGAGAGTAGGGTGTGGGTACACGCATGAAGGCCTTATGTAGTCCACGTGTACCTATGTGGGTCTCGAAAAAACATAGTCAAGCAAATAACAGAGACAACTGGTATGGGAAACCAGACTCTTTGCTAGCTCAGACTTTACAGAAACTAAAAAAACAAGCAAGAAAACCAGTCTTTTAAAACAACCCAAAAATACTCCCAGGAACCCTAGAGACTTCCCCAGTATGGTCACCAATTCTATTGTGAGGGAAATCCCCTTACGAACTAGCAAATAGGGTTATCTTATGCATACAGATATGACCGAAATAAATCTACTTTCTACCTTCGTCCCCAGACTTAAACCCCATTCCTTTTCAACAAATACATGGTTAGACCAACATACCTTGTTCTGGATGTTCGATGTCGATCCTTCTTCATGCTTGATTGCTTGTTGGCAGCTATCCTCTCAATATTGACCTGCGTACAAAAACAAGCAACAAGCTACACATGCATTTTACCAATAGACTAATGGGTTAGAGATTCAAACATATATTTACTGATCTATGAAGAACTCATATGTAGTGGGACAGGAAAAGCATTTCTTTATTATTAACTTTGAATGAATCAACTTACAAATGTCGAGACTGGCCAATACTCCACGAATCCTGATCCTGGGCTCCTCTTCAAATGTCCTCCAACTTCTTTGCTTTGTATCTCTTCTTGCACAAGGATGGCTAAAGGGTTGGGACAATGGGAATATGCAATTGGGTAGAGTTTCTTTACTCTATTTCTCCTCTTCCAAATGGGACCCCTAACCCTTATTTTATAGGCTAGAAGAAGCTAGGTATTTGGATGAACCCTCGGCCATGCATGGCATGGAGTTTCAGCTAACTCACCCAAAGTTGTGTGTTCTGTCAACAACTTTCCTTTTTTCATGCTTTTGTCGGACTACACGGGTTGTTTTAGGTCAGCTAGCGTGTACATGTGTGCAGTAATGGAGTAGGGTGTGTGGGCCCTTATAAAAGAGGTTTTTAAAGAGTTTGTTCAGCAGTGCTTTGGCAAAGAAGGGATCTAAGATGGCCTGATGCCAGGTAAGCATGTATGGTGCAATTTAGGGTTATAACAGCTTCATTGACGTCTCCAACATCAGTTGTCCATCTCTGTGTTGTCTCCATAGCATCTAATCAAGCACGAAGTTCTCTCATCTCCCTTTCCACGGTTGGATCGGGCATATCTCTCTCTTGACGTCTTCTTGGAAACATTGTTTCAATTTTTCCACACAGAATTCAATAACAATTGTCCTATGTCTTCCCTCTACAGAAAACAAAAGTTGTTATCTAAACAATGATACCACCTGACGCAACACCCCTACCTCGGCAGGGTCTTCTTGACCTCCCGGTCTATGGATCTTCAATTCCCCCAAGCCGAAGTGACTCCTTTAGTTCCCGCTGGAACCTTCATACACATATATCCACAGGTCTCCTTTTAGAAGTTATGCCCGTGCGAACAAGCACTAAGTGTGAACCTCCTCTTCCACGTGACCACTAACGTGACCACAAACTCAACCCGAAAAGGTATTTCAGATTTCGCGAATTCGCAGTTCCTATTACGAATCCCCCTGACTCCTTCAATCCTCGAAACCTCAAAAAGGGATAATGGGTCTTTGGATCCTCCCTTATGCCTCAACTATGTGACCTCCAGTCAAGTTTTGAGGCTTTACTTCTAAGCGCATCAGGATTTCATGGCTTATGAAGTTGTAATGCAACTCTTCCTCTTTTCCCGAAGTCCAAACTCACGACTTCCTCTCCACAGATCAACGGTCCTGAACCTCCCATGAGTTGATGATCCAGATTTTGTTAGGGTTTCACGTATCAGGATTTCGCAGCCCGATATCTCTAGATCACTACTTCCTCCACACTCCGACTCCCGAAATGTCGAAATTAAAAATCACAAGATCAACGGTTCTCGTTGGCCCAGATCTGGAGGCTACTAATCCTTTCGAGCTTGCGACTTTTGAAATACTCTCAGCCTTAATTTCTCCACAGATATACTAGATCCAACAACCCACGGAATTTCGGTGATTCTCCCTCCGAGAATTTCAACCGTTCGTTCAATTTCTTAATGACTCCTTGCCAAAGAACTTGGCGTCAGCCCTCCTGAACTTGATTTCTACAAGGCGACTTCAACTCTCGTCCTTCCTTCAAACTCTTCGAAGTCTCTATCCCTCCTGAGATTATACTTTTCTGCAACCTCAAAGATTCTAAGGAATTCTTGCGCGCACTCCTTGCAGCCTCCATGATAATCACTGATTATCTGATGTCTCGTAACTCTATGCAATCCTTGTGACATAAATCATTCAACCACTCACTTGGGTTGGAGAAGTCTAAGACTTTGACCTGGCCTGCACACACCTTGCACAACTCTGTGCTATACTTTCACTTCTGTTAGTATAAGAACAACGATATCTCTCCTGAGATTTTTTGAGATAAAACTCAGAACCTTGTCAATGCACTCCTTGCGTAGTTTCACTGCACTCCTTGCAGGAATTCTTAGGACGAGAAACAATTGAAACTCATACTCTTCCTCTCACAGAATTCATATATTCAACATGAAATCACGAGCATACATACACAACATTGAAACAAATGCATAACAAAGTATATAAGAAACCTATAAACATACCATTCAATATATCCAAATAGTATCCATGATACACCATGAAATTGGATCAAATCATTCTTATATTAATTCAAGTGCTTATGTACATGGATTCAATAGCAACAACTATCTGGTTATACAATTTTTACAATCTATGTTCTTCTCTTCTCTCTTTCTCTACTGCTTCTAACTTACAATCCTACAATGAGAATAATGATACAATACAATACATACGAGGGAGATTTCTCAAGTTTTCCCTCCTACACTCTAAGCTATCTTATTGAATTAAAGATTACAACTACTTTACATTTATTACATTAAATGCCACAACCGGCAGATGAGAGAAAACGCTCAAGATCTGCGTTACAATCTCCAAATCATAAAAGAAAAAATATATTTTCCAGATATTACATTAATATTTCATCCTTTCAAATTCAAAATGTCTTCAAAATACGCATTGGTGCATATCCAGCTGTCTTCCACTTTCTCTTTCTTGTGATGTTCCTGCATCAATTTCTCAGGAATTTCCAAAAGCAGGAAGTCCCTGCCAAGGTCATCATAGTTGCAACACAGTGCACGAAGGGAACTTTGCTCAGTTGGGCCTCGTATTTGTTAAACATGTTCCTTAAGGACTGCAAAGATGCGCAAGACCTGGGGACATAGTTCCACTACTCTTGGATACTCATCCTGATAGCCTTGGTCTGATGGAGGGATCCTAAGTATACATACTTTTGCAAGTGAACCACTCGTTGTCATGCAACGCGGTACATATCGTTGGGGAGCACTTTGGAATCCAAAACCATAAGTAAAAATGCAGGAATGTTCATGGGGTATTACAACTACCTATAGGAAAGCATTGCCAACACTTGGTGGATTACGCCAGAAGTGGTCATGCAATATCGGGACATCGCCAAGAATATAAATAAGTAGTACTCAGAGGATAGAGGGGGAGACGATGAGAAGAGAGAGGACAGATAGAAGAGATTTGTAATAACTATACTATTCAGTAAGCTGGTGAGATAGATAAGCAGTGAGAAACTCGGTCCCGACGGTTAGATCACAGGTTAAGGAGCCTGGTGCGATCTAGTCAGCCTCGCAGGGATCGAGGAGCCTGTTGAGAGTGTAAGATCCAAGATTGTAAGCACGTGTGTTGTGACATATTACTGAACCATAATAAATTTCTTGAGAGCCAGATCTTTGTGGATGTATCCCAGGAGGGGGTGAACTATGGTAACACTTGTTTTATGTGATTGAATGTATGTGTCTCTATTATTGTTAAGCGTTGAATGTTAGATGAATGAATAAAGTGACTAGTTAGAACTGATATTTCACATGCATGAATAAGATGACTGCTCTGATGTTAAAATGAATAAATAAATATTATAGAGTACAACCATAGATCTCCAATCATTCCCAGGTTGCAAACACCTGAGTATTGCAACCACCCATAGAACTATCTCGGGTGAGACTGCGCAATACACTCTGTGTGTTGCATTGCCTTCTGGTTTACCAGAAGGACCAATAATTTTAGAGGGATTTTGTTGGGAGCTTGTTAAATCTGAACATGGGTCAATCTATGATAGTAAGGTTGGACCAGAGTAGATAACTGATAAAGTAGAAGAGTAAAATCCAGCATATATATTGATGAATCTACTTGGGATAAATGGGACATTATTTTTAATTGTTACCAACTAGGCGAATTGAACTGTTCTATGAGCCAATCTAATTTTGAGAACTACATGACAAATAGTCCAAGTAGTTTTATAATCGGTTCTCTCTGTCTCCTTTAGGGACTAATCACTGAAAAAAATTATTGTGTAGAAGATGTGTTATTGCATCGAATCGTTTGGTTTTCTATTCCACCGAACCATCCAACAAATGACATAAAACTAAAAGATTATTATTTTGTTGAGGGGGGTAGATTCTCAATTCTCAATAGTATTGACTAAACCCAAGGAAGAGGCCCAATCAGACTCTTCCATTTTTTGGATGGAACAATCCTCTAAGTTAATGTTTGGAAACAATTTGATGAGATTTATGAATTAGCTCAAAAATATATTTCCATTATGTTTATGTTTTTATAATTTATATATTCAATACAATAAATAAAACTAATCTAGAGAGTTTGAAGAAATTTGTTACTAAAGTATAACCTTCAAGAATAATGAATGAAAATGATCCATAACTTTTAATTCCCTAAGAAATAATTATGTTGAKAAATATTACTACAAGATAAATTTTAGGAAACCTGAACTATTCTAATGCAAAAAGAAATGAAAATTATATAAGCATAACATTCAGAAATAATTCCATAGTGTACCATATATGGTATGATGAAAACATATTATGAAAAATAAGAAAATAATTAATAAACCATATATAAATATTCACTAAAAATAATAACCAATAATTTTACCAATCATGCAAGATAGCTTGGCAAAAATTGATATCCTTAATAGACACATTTGACATCAATTCAAGACTAGAGTAATCCATGAATAAGAATTAATACACAAAAATCTTCAGCAAAAATGTCCCATGACTCCAAAAATAGTTTATGAATTAAGATTGAAATAATTTTGAGCTACAATCCTTCCCAAATCATCGTAGAGCCAAAGACCCTTTCCTATAGGTCAATTTACATATTTCTAGACAAAATTATATGCAAAAATAGAATAAATCAGAAATAGAAAAGAGGTCACAAAATCCATGCAGGCTATTATGACTTAGGTGAATTGAGAGATCTAGTTGGTGCATACTCAACATCATGTGTTCCCCACTCTTAAAATAACTCATTGCATAACTCTTGATTAGTGAATACATGTTATTCTTTAGGAAGACTCAACATAGAATTTTCTTGTCTGAACCTTTTGATATATTTTTCTAATTTTAGCATGATAGACTCTAGTCGAATTA
>JASDQU011026281.1:21440-31986 GCA_032191745.1 Picea mariana
CTGAAGGAACCAAATATTTCTGATCTTGGAGTGGAAGCTCTCAGTCCGTATAACCCTCTGATCACTGACTTGTTGGCGCCCATTGTGGTACAAGTTGTTACCCCAAGGGTATCGCATCATGAGTGTCAGATAGTCCTGCAAGCAAGGATGGAAGAAAATGTTGCTACTTCATCAGGGAGTCCTCACACTCCCTCTACAACCGCCACCACTGGGGGATTTCCACCTCATAACTCACCTTCGCAGGTCCGGACCACTATGGTCTCAACCGCATCTACTTCGGATACCGGTCTGATTCTGTCTATGGTGACGATCACTGCACCGTTCACACAGAGTTCAACGGGTCCTCCATTTTTATATGGGATGCCCAGCTTTGATATGAAATTGGTCCTCACCTACTCCACCCTACAGACCATGGGTCTGGGGGCAGGGAGCTCAAACGCTCCTCTGCAAGGGTCCATAGGGGGAACCTCAACCCCCTATAATGCTTTCCCTTACGGTGGAGGTCACATACCTCCTTCGTCCCCCTCACTCAACGGTGCTTCTCAACAGATCATCTATCCGAACATGAATTACAGCTTGTTCGGAACCGGTAGTCAAGGACCTTCTTCTAGCATCACATTGGTGGGTTCTTTGTCATTCTCTTTGTTTGGCATGTTTGGTAACAACGAATTCTCTTCAGATGTTGTCTCGGTCGAGGGCAACCCTGGTTTTGGATCACAAAATCCTTCGCAGGGTACTATTCCTGCACAATGGGAAAATACTCCTCAAGGACCCTGGAATCCATGGCAGGGATCAATCCCTTCATCAGGGATGTCGACCGGGGGAAACCCCTTCCATGGCCAATGGAATCCCGGGCAAGGCTTAGTACCTATTCCCATCGGATCGGTAGGGGGAAACCCTTTCCAGAACCTTTGGAACACAGCATCAGGAGAAATCCCTTCCCAGTCCTCAACGTCCTACTATGGGAGTCAGTCGATGACGTATCAATAAGCGCAATATCTGAATGTTGGCCATGGCCATGGTTTTTACCAGAACCCTGGTCAGCAACCAAAATTTTCCTGGCAACCTGATGCCTGCCAAATTCTAGGCTCCTTTCCTCCTGTACATACTCAACAACCCAAGCTACCTTTTCTAACAACCTTGCATTTGCTAGACTTGTCAAGATTGTTAAATGACCCAATCAGTCATGATCTGCGTTGCCCTCCTATGCTGACCAAGTTTCCTTTGAACATTCTGAAGTTCAAAGGTAAGCCTAATGAAGATCCAGGCGATCATGTGACCACGTTTCACCTATGGTGCTCATACAACTCATTGAGAGACGACTCCATACAGTTGTGTCTGTTTCAACGCACTTTTATCGAGAGTGCCTCTNCTAATGAAGATCCAGGCGATCATGTGACCACGTTTCACCTATGGTGCTCATACAACTCATTGAGAGACGACTCCATACAGTTGTGTCTGTTTCAACGCACTTTTATCGAGAGTGCCGCGAAATGGTACATCAAGCTTGACTGCTCAAGATACTCTACTTTTGGTGAATTGGCAATGGTTTTTCTAAACAATTTTCAATTACCTATGAGATATGATGCCGACACCGAATTGCTGGCCAACTTTGAGCAAACAAAAGCCAACCATATCTCGGATCACATCCAAGAATGGCGGCGTCATAAGAGTTTGATAAAAGTACCAATTCCACCATCATTCCTGCTAGAGTGGTTCTTTAAGTCTTTGTTACCCTAGTTATCCAAGGATGTTGCAATGTCAGGAGTCTTTTCAGAGGAAGAGGCGATACTGAGAGCTCAACAGCTAGAACTGATATACTCTTAGTCTGGTTACTTTACGAAGTTTTTCCATATGAGTCATAGTCTATTCTTGACAAGACCAGACACAAGTCTGGACCACACACTGATGGCATCGTTGGTTCAGCACAAGTGAAGCCCACTGACCAACTGTCGAATCAATTGCAACAATTTTCGATACAACAGACAGCGGCCAACCCAACCACTAGTTCAGCTGCTCCCCCTACTCAAATGTCGGATGTACACAATGTGCAATCGACGAACCTGAAGGCCAACCAGCAGCCTGACGGAAAGAAGAAACAACAAAATAAGGTAAGGGGAATAAGAAACACACCAACAATGCTGGTGGGGGAAACACAGAGAAAAGAAAGTCAAAGTATCTGTGTAACCTTTGGATGGAAGACCACCTGACTCACCTGTGCCCTCGGCTTGCTAAGGCCCAAAATTTACTTGCACAGTAGCAGCCTATTTTGTTAACAAACCCATTTCCTCATGGGAAAAATTTAACTCAAGACTCTTTGAGCGTAGATAGGGGTAGTTAGGGACCCCCTCAGTCTTCTAGTAATCCTTCATTCACGAACATGTATATGATGAAAGGTGACACCTACATAGCGACTAGGGCACATGATTACGAAATGTCTGAAACTTCTGAGAATGGTAAAAAATTCGTAAACCCATTTGTTCCTCTCCAGATCGAGAAGATAATGGTTGAAACAATGACACACATCTCGAAAGGGGCATTCAAGAAAGCTTCACATAATCCAAAAGAGAGGGCCGCCCAGAATTACTCTGTGGTGGAGGATTAGTCACAAACTCCTTGTGCGATGTCTTCTTTGGAGGTCCTCCAGAGTTTCCCTTCATAGAGAAAGACTTTGTTAGTTGACTTAGGATCCACTCAGACCTATGATCCAGGAACGATCATGCTTGATACAACCTACTTGAAGCCTTGTCTCCCATACCACGTTGCATTTCAAATAGTAGTGTCTCACCCCATGAAATATTTTACTTGAAACATTTTCCGCACGGTGGTTGATGAGCGTGCCTCGACATGCATGATGTCGTTGGTGTGTTGGAAGGCCATTGGCCAACCCTTTTTTTCTCTGTCACCTACTCTACTTACTGCTTTCGAAAGTCATTATTTTAGACCACATGGAATCATTCCTTATTTCCCCATGCAGTTAGAAGGGAAGACCATGTGCATCGAAGTTGAAGTGATCGATGCACCTCTCGACTACAACATGTTTTTAGGAAGGTGTTGGACATATGCCATGCATGCAGTGGTTGCCACAGTTTTTCGGGTCTTTTTGTTTCCACACGAGGTTCGAATTGTGACCATTGATCAATTATCCTTCTCCAGGACTGACCCTTCATCGGGGGCATCCACGGTCTCGATGATTGATAACCTAGAGCCTAACATTGTCAATGTGGGGGTTGGTTTGTGCCCACCTTTGATGGGTACGTTCGATTACCCACCTCCTTCTGGCAATGTCAAGATGATATCGGTTGTCCCCGACCAGCCTAGGGCTGAGATTTTTCAAGTGTCCTCGTTACATACGACTTACTTTATCGATTTGTGGACACTTCCTTCCCCATCGGCTTCGATGGAAGGGATAGAGAATCCTGTCATGTTCATGCCCTTGTCCATGGAAGAAGTTGCATACTCTATAGTCCAGCAAGCTTCAGTCGACCCTGATCTGACTCCCGCACAGGAGTTAGATACAGTTCTTGAGCCTATTTGGGCTCAATATTCCCTTGCCACTACCGATTCTTTAGACTTGGTATTGCCCTCTGACAAGGTGATTTTATAGGCATTGACTGGTCCAGACAAACCCTAGGACGATCTCCATCATAGATCTTATTTACTCCTAGGGTTAAGAAGAATAGAAGAAGGAGAATTCGTGTTGACTATGACTGGAGATAGGTATTGTCCTATTAATCCTCTGGTTACGCACACAGTTTATGCCGAGGGTAATATGAAAACCATCACTGAAATGATACCTATTGACATCTCCAGAACCCATGGTGTCGTGGAGAATTTCTTCGTCGAAGCAGACTGCTCCCCCGAGGAGATTCAAATCTACATAGATTTATTTAAATAATTCCACGACGTTTTTGCCTGATCTTACGAGGAAATGCCAGGCAGTGATCCAAGAATCGTCGAACATGAAATGATGACTTATCCGGATGCCAAGTCGGTCCAGCATAAGCTTCATCCGGTCAATCCTCAAAAAGTGATAACTATTAAGGTTGAAGTAGAGAAACTGCTCAAAGTCAATTTCATATACCCCGTTTAGTTGACTCAATGGGTGTCAAATCATGTTTCAGTCAACAAAAAGCATGGAACGATTCACGTATGTATGGACTTTCGTGATTTCAACAAGGCTTGTCCAAAGGATAATTTCCCCACCCCATTCATTGACTAGATTTTCAATGAGTGCGTAGGTTGTGAGGTCTTTTCTTTCATGGATGGTTTTTCGGGATACAATCAGATACAAATTAAGCCCGAAGATCAGCATAAAATAGCTTTTATCTGTCCATGGGGTACATTTTCTTATCAGAAGATGCCTTTTGGCCTAAAGAATGTTGTAGCTACTTTTCAGTGGGCCATGTTGTTTTCTTTCCATGACCTAAGACATATATTCGAGGCCTATCTTGATGATTTAGCGGCACGATCTCATAAGAGAGCTAATCATCCCACGCACCTCCAACTTATCTTTGAGCGATGTCGCTACTATCGGATTCACTTGAATCCAAACAAGTGCAGTTTTTGCATGACATCAGGTCGTCTACTAGGCTTCATAGTTTTGACAATAGGGATCATGGTCGATCCTCTGAAGGTTGAGGTGATAGTTCAATTGCCTCCCCCATGCACAGTCCCCCAGCTTCAAATATTACAGGGTAAAGTGAATTTTCTTCGACACTTTATCGTAAACTATGTCGAGATCAGTAAAGGGTTTATGCATCTACTGAAGAAGGGAGTCCATTTCCATTGGGATGAAGTCGCTCAGTTCTCTTTCGAAGAATTGAAACATGCCCTCACGTCTGCCCCTCTGCTCCGGCCTCCCAATTATAATAAATATTTCTTATTGTATTTGGTCACTGCAGAGTCGACCATCGGTATGGTCTTGGTTCAAGAGGATGATCTTCTTGAAGAGCATGTGATTTATTACCTGATTCGAGGCCTGATTGGACCAGAAATCAACTACTCCCACATTGAGAAGCTATCATTGGCAGCAGTGCATGCTGTCCAGTGGTTCCATCATTATATTTTGCTTCGTAAGACCATCGTCATTACTGTTATGAAACTGTTTCAATACGTGTTGACACGACGTGTAATCTGCGGAAAGATCAATAGATGGATAGTTATCCTCCACGAATTTGACTTGGATTTTGTTTCTGCGAAATATAAAAAGTCACTGGTCTTTGCGGAACTTATCTCGAAAATTACGGTCGAATCAAGTGATGTTACGCCCGAAGAATCACCGATTAAAGGAGATCTTTTTTTTATTTCATCTTCGGACCCATGGTATGGAGATATACTAGTCTATCTCCAGAATTTGAAGTGCCCCACCTCTGCTTCTCGTGATGAGCGTCGATGTATATGCTATCAGGAGAAAAACTATCTCATTCTCGATGACACTTTGTATCGTGGGGGTGTAGATTGCATCCTCTATTGGTATCTCACTCATGAAGAAGCGAAACTCGTTCTTAACGACTTCCACACTGGAGCATGTGGTGGTCATTTGTTTGGGTTGGCAACAGCCCAAAAGATTCTATGAGCAGGTTATTTTTGGCCGACGTTGATCAAAGATTGCATTGAATCGATCAAGAAGTGCCACCTGTGTCAGATCTTCTCTCAGAAGATCAGGGCACACCCCGCTCCCATGTTTCTCGTCATTACAGTTGGTCCTTTCACCAAGTGGGGGATTGATTACACTACATGTTACCCGGCTTCGGCTAGGGGGCATTGTTATATCATTGTATCAGTAGACTACTTCACAAAGTGGGTAGAGGCTATGCCAACGTTCAAAGATGATGGTGAAACAACAACTCTCTTTATTTTTAACCAGATTGTAGCAAGGTTCGGCATCCCGAAGGAGATTTTCACTGACCATGGCAGTCACTTTTAGAACAAAATGATGTCTGACTTAACGTCAAATCTTGGGTTGAGGCAAGAACACTCATCACCTTACTACCCACAAGCGAATGGTCAGGTGGAAGCTGTGAATAAGTCTCTCAAGACCATTCTACAGTGAACGATCAATTCTTCCAATTCAAATTGAAATTTTATGTTGTACTCGACATTGTGGGCCCACCAAACGTCTATGAATATTGCAACCGGTTTCTCACCTTTTCAACTCGTCTACGAGATGGAAGCATTCTTGCCAATAGAGTGCCAGATCCCATCTCTAAATTTGGTAGTACAGTTATTTCTAGACACTTCATCACTTAAGGAACACTTATTATATCTCGAGCAGCTCGATGAGCAACGATGTGATGCAACCTTGGCTAATGAGGCTCACAAGCAAAAATTCAAGTGTCATTATGATCGGTCCGTTCGTCCTCAGATTTTCTCGGAAGGCGACCTTGTCCTAGTCTATGACCAAGATAAGGATCTGCTAGGGGCAAGCAAGTTCAAACCCATGTGGTTCAGATCTTTCATCGTGAAGGAGGTACTAAAGAAGGGCACTTATCATCTGGCTGACTTCAAAGGGAAAGCTTTGGCAGAGCCTAGAAATGGGCTCTACCTCAAGAAGTATTACTCGTAGGTGGGTCACCTTAGGTGACTTCTTATACATATGTATAGTTATTATACAATTAGTTTGTTTTATGTTTTTTTTTTATGGACATGTCATTCTTGATGTCATCTTTTTCACTGTGGCAAATGTCAAGTGAATCGGAGGTGTTCGTTGGGTTGGCGGACGATGCTAGCCGACACACTCGGAGGCTTGCTTCCACAGCTTGGGTGATCTTCACACCTCAGGGCCAGTTGTTATCTTCTGGAGGTATCTGTTTAGGTGACGCCACAAACAATGTCATCGAATACAACGCAATGATAGAGTTGTCTCGTGACGCTTTGTCACATGGTATCTCTCACCTTTGGGTCTACTTAGATGAATAGTTGGTTGTGTCCCAGTTAAATGGGGTTTACCGCGTTTATGATTCTACTCTACATCAATGTTTCCTTAGGGCATGTCTCTTAGAATGATGTTTTAATTACATTACATATATCCATGTTCCTAGGAGATTGAATCAAATCACAGATACTCTAGCTAATCATATATTATATTGGCATATTGCACACACATACACATGTACATACATTGTAAAAATGTGATCCATAAGACATAAAAGATGTAAATACACATATATATATATCAAAAGTATCAAAGTACATAGGTGGGCGCAAGTGCCTCAAAAAATAATATGTCTAGTATACATCGCGAGACTTATGCCCTCAAAAATATACAGAAAGTACCCTCAGAACATAATTGGTCCACCCTAAGCTAAGCACAGGGCATGTTGGCCCTGCCATAGTGAACGATGGCATTTTCCAAACACCGAAAAAGTTGTACCTAGGACTGTGGCATCCCAACAACATGAGGTTTCATAGATGGCGGGAGATCCTCAATCTTGGCCATGGGAATTGTACGAGTGAGCGCGGTGAGGTTCCGCTCCACCCATATCAACACTCTCTCATCCTCTCTAGTTGGAGGTCCCCCTATTGTTACTATTGGTCTGGCGGCCACTGTTGGTGCTGCCTATGGTTGAGGACGTCGCATGCTCATTGAAAAATATGTTGGACACACTGGCCCCACATCTGTACATAACATATACATAGTTGTTAGATACTCTGGTACACATAAAAATGATATATATAAAAAGAAAATAAAAATTTTAAAAACTTTTAAAAGAAAACATACATATCTCTCCTCGCTCTGCTCTAGGAGGTACAGGCATATCAGGATCCCTAGAGAAGTTGATCCTGGCATAGAGGTAGTCCTATATAGTCGGGATTTGTCGAGACCACTAGTCAAAGAAAGTATCGTCAAAGGCCTCAATGGTCCTCCCTCCCCCCTGTCACGGCAATAATGTCTCCCACCTACACATTGTTGGGAAGGAGGCCATGTGCCCTCGTACTGTCTCTCACAAACTGAGACAAGGTACTCTCTCGAACAAAAAATAGCATAATATAGTGCCAAACCTGAATTTTTTGTTGTTCCGCGCATGACACTCTGTGAGTTGTCTCATCATGCACTCTAGCATGGTTGTGCTCCAGTCGAACACTCGTGCATTTAAGCACTGTACTGCACAATGCATGTGCACCCAAGAGGCCTGATGTAAGGTCACAGATCCAATGATCCACCCAATAAGTAAAACTATCACTTTCAGTGATAGGTTGTTAATTTTGTGGATCGGCACCTGAGAACCCACTTTATCTATGCTAGCCTCATAGTGTTTCCCGATCAACTTGGCAATGTTGTGAGGCCCAGGAAGAAAATCACGAAGGTTGACTAGTTCCTCTCTCCTCGAGAGGCCAATCAAAAAATAGATATCCTCAGTCGTTGGAGTCAACCACTGCCCCTCGAGCATAAAATCCTCTGTGTCAGGGTGCCAATAATCCACCAAGGAATTCAACAGCCTAGGTTGTGCCCTCATGAGTGGACACCCAAAAAAATTCCACAACCTGCATTGTTTTAATGCGGCGACATCAACAAGGTCTTCTTCGACCAAAAGATCAATGTCTTCATGCTCCCTCTCTCTCCAGTGGACATACATCCTTTCAATGACAAGTTCAAAGGGGAGTTAGATATTGTATTTTATTTTTTCTTTACCTTTTTGAGGGTGTACACGGGTTTTAGTGAGCACAGTCGCATATGCACGCAGGCAGAGTATTTTCTACCCAGGGCATACGCGGTTTGTCCTTGGACAACCCACGTACACGTAGGGCCACCCTTTTTTAAGAGTGTGTGCCCCCAAAAAAATTAAAATTAATGCAAGAAATAAGTATGGAAATGTAAGAGGAGCTACTTTGTACTTACTTGGTCCGAGCGGAAGTTCGTTTTGTCCTCTGAAGCTCCCGAAATCAACTCTTTTAGCAAAGGGGTGTTTTTGGCTTTTTGGTCAATTCTCAATTTGCAATGGTGATAATGAGCTGCCAACTTCTATTTATAGACTTCTTTTCCCCTTTTTGTCATTTTTTCTGGCTTGTAAATCATTTAATATGGTTCTTGAGTTTCTCATTGGATGTTGCGATACACTTCACTTTTGGTTTGAAAAACATTTTGGGAGATGGGTCACTTTTAAAGATTCTTCGGTAAAAGTCATTTTTCCAACTTTTTGCATTTAAGTTAGGATTCCACCTCCACTTTTTGCATCTCGTTGTCTTTTCTGCTTTGCCATAGGATCGAACCCACCGAATTGTGACACGGAACCATCATTGTTTCTTTAGAATTGTTGTAATTGGGTGGTAGAGCCTACCTCTACATGGATGCCCTAGGTAGATCCTGGTTGCATTTTTGGTGTCCATGATGTCATTAATGACTTTAGGCTCGGGAGTCCTTGTAAGTCTTGTCCTGATTACGAGATCGAGCCTCATACATCTAATATGTCATCACTCTTGACCTCACCCTCAGGATTCCCAGAAAACGAGTCTTCTTTTAAGCCCTTTTCATATGCTTTAAACATAAAAAGATTGTCAAGCGATCTTGTTGTCCTTCACCCTCGCCAAACTAAAATTTGAAGGCACGTCTGTTCGGCGGTATTTTACCCCTTTTTTTCGGTCTGGACGGTCAATTTTACGAACAAAGGTATGCTCTAGGAACTTCGGTTTGCTAGAAGATTATTCTCAAGTATAAGTTTAACCCTTTTTCGGGCACGAGGGACTAAATTTACGAGAAAGGAACCCCCACAGGGTCCATATTTAAGCTCTTTTCAGAATCCCTAAAATTGAAACGATTGTTGAGTGACCTTGTTCCTTCACACTCATTAAAATGGTCCAGAAGAACATCCCCTACGGAGTCCATAGTTAATCTCTTTTCAGACTCCCTAAAATTGAAAAGATAGTCAAGTGACCTTGTTCTTTAACACTAGTTAATTGGTTCAGAAAAACATCTACTGGCATGAGTTTACCCCTTTTTCTGGCTTGTAGATTAAGGAGGAAAAAGATACACCTTGAGAGATTCGTCTCGCCGGGAGGGTTCTCCTAAGTAGATTTTATACTTTTTCGGGCTAAGGAGACTAAATCTAGAAAAAGGTTGTGAGTCCATAGTTAAGCTCTTTTCAGACTCCTTAAAATTGAAAAGATTGTCGAGTGATCTTGTCTATGTCACACTCATTAAAATGGTTTTGAATAGATGT
The DNA here is from genome assembly GCA_032191745.1 of Picea mariana. NCBI lineage: Eukaryota > Viridiplantae > Streptophyta > Pinopsida > Pinales > Pinaceae > Picea > Picea mariana. The sequence continues at coordinate 31,601 of JASDQU011026281.1, forward strand.
CTTTTCGGTGGTAGTTTATCCCTTTTTCGAACCAACTAGACTACCTTCGAAATGTAAATGTGTTGAACCTGCACAGAATAGATCTAGCTAGAAAATACTGCACACATTCGCAGAGAGAAATTGAGAAAGAAGAAGCAAGATGGAAAGAATGGAAGAATTCTCATTAACCGTATTCCACAATCAAAGAGTGAATAATTTAAAATAGATATAGGACACATGAGTAACTAATGAGCCATAGTGGTGGTCTAGATTGATCTGGACACACACCAACAATTACAAGAGTAAACTGCCACCTAGTCTAGTCTCTCAGGCAGTTACGGGAGTGAACTGCCACCTAGCTGAGTTAACTAGTCAAATAGTCTTCAGTTAACTGACTGAACAAAGAG
>JASDQU011026282.1:9652-31727 GCA_032191745.1 Picea mariana
AACCGAAACACTTATTTTTTATTTTCATATACTGCATTCCACGGAACCCATATCTGGTGTACGTTCAGACAGATCTTGGGAGTCCAAGCATCATTTTTGTACTATAGTGTTATAACGCAATATAGATTCACACACTCATTTACAAAAAAAAATAATAATACTTGAATAATAATAATGTAATAATTGTAATCTTAAATTTAATTTAATTTAATTTAATGTAATACTTTCTAGAAACAACCATATTTAAGTAAAAAGTGGTTGATATTCACATATAGACACTAATGTGAGTATAAATGCATTAAAATTTAAAGGAAAGTTATGAGTCTTGTTATACATTTCAATTATTGTTAATACTTATTGGGGTTTGGGTTAGAGTTATTCCCATTAAAATTAGGGTTATGGTTTTATTAAAGTTAAGGTTATTTATATTAAGGTTTATTTTATAATAATAATAAAATAATAACTTAAATATCATTTAAATAATAAGAATTTAATAATAAGAATGTAATGATAACAATTTAGCAATTTAATTTTAATTTAATTTAATGTATTATTGATTAATGTAATAATAATTTATTAATATTTTAATGTATTCACACTTTAGTAACATATTTATTAATGCATTTAATGTTTTTAATGTAATAATGTATTGTTAATGTATTATATTATTAGTGTAGAAATACTTTAGCAATGTATTAATTAATGTATTAATTAATTTATTAATTAATGTTGTATTAATTTATTAATAATGCATTACTTTATTAATTTATGTATAATTTAGTAACACTTTAGCATTGATTGACATTATGAAAAGTAAAAGTTATTAAATGATTTGTTATCAATGTCCTTAGAACACATATAATTCATCATCTACAATGTTGAAGATGGTTTTCGATCAATTTATGTAGAACAAGTAAAAATAATCATGTGTAAAATTAAAGATGATTTTCTATCAATGTCCTTAGAACAAGCATGATATTAAGTTGAATTCTATGTAATACATAACATCCATTCAAATTTCCTATCTTTGTGACAAAGGAAACAATTCATTAGTTTAATTTTATTTTTTTGCCAAAACTTCACTTTCGGAATGTTTTGAACATAAACCAACCTTCTCATGTAACAAACATGACCCGAAGTTCAATTATGATGAAAAAAATGAACATTATGAGATGTTGAACATACTAGTGTCACAGTCTGACAATCATAGTAATGTCACAACATGTTGAGCATATCCCACCATTGTAATGTGACAAACATAGCCAATATTGGTTCAATGTGACGAACATTGACTTGTCGTCGCAAAGTGATGAACATAGTAGTGTCACAATTTAGAAAACATAGTAATGTCGTAATATGATTAGTATAGCCTTGTTGTCGTAATGTAAAGAATATAGACTCGTTATCATAACATAGCCATATTGTCACAATGTGATGAACATAGCCTTGTTGTCGCAAAGTGATTAACATAGTATTTTTGCAATTTGAAGAACATAGTAGTGTCACAATATAACAAACATAGTAATGTTGCAATGTCTCAAACATAGATCTGTCATTGTAATGTGATGAACATAGCCCATCATTGCAATGTGACGAACATACCCTTATTGTCGCAATGTGACAAACACAAAATTATCATCGCAAAAGTGATGAACATAGTAATGTTGCAATATTATTAACATAGTACTATAATAATCCGATAATCATATTAATGTCACAATTTTTCAAACAAAGTAATGAACAAAGTAATGAATAGAGTAATGAACATAGTAATGTGATTAACAAAGTAATGAACAAAGTAATGAACATAGTAATGTGATAATCATAGTGTGTCGTCACATTGTGATGAACATACCAATGTGATAAACAATGTAATGAAGATAGCAATGATCTACTGGAAAGAAGCAGAGGGGAAACCAATCTTAATCCTAATCTTAAAGCTTAAATACAAAGGATATCCTCCTATTATTTTATACTATAAATACAAATGTATATCCTACATTTTGAGAGTTAAGCCTATCAAAACATAGTCTTTCCATCAAAAAGTAATGAACATAGTAATGTTGCAATATGATGAAAATGATAGTGTCACAATCTAATAAACATAGTAATGTTGTAATGTGTCAAACATAGCCCTATCATCGTAATGTGAAAAACATATCCTTGTCATGGTCATGTGACAAACATACCCATATTGTCACAATGTCACAAACATAACCTTGTCGCAAAGTGATGAACATAGTAATGTTGCAATSTGATGAACATAGYAGTGTCASAATCTAACAAACATAGTATTTTCATAAYGTGTCAACATAGCCTTGTTGTCAAAATGTGATGAACATACCCATATTGTCMCAATGTGACGAACATAGCCCCRTCGTCATAATGTGACAAACATACCCATATTGTTGCAATGTGGCGAACATAGCCTTTYCRTYGCATATTGWTGARCATAGTAATGTTGGAAGGTGACGARCATAGTAGTATCACAATATGACAAACAYAGTAATGTCAMGATGTTTCAAACATAGCCCCACCGTCATAATGTGACGAACATAGCCATATTGTTGCAATATGATGAACATATCCTAGTTGTCGCAATGTGATTACCATAACCTCACCGTCGTAGTGTGACGCAAATATCCCATCATCATATTGTGAGAAAATTTTCCAAATGCCATTCTTTAGCGAAGATAAATCATTTTCCCAATGTGATGTACAGAACCCAGTGTCACAATGTGACAAACAAACCTAACATTATAGTGAGATGACCATTTCCCAACATCGTTATGTGATAAATATAACCCACTATCACACTATGACAAACCTATTCCAACACCACATTATGTAAAAAAAAAACCTACATCACAATGTGATGACCATAACTTTATGATGGCATGTCACAATGTGACAAACATATCCCAACATTCCAGTAAGACTACCATTTCGAAACATCGTCATGCGATGAACATAACCCACTATCAAACTATGAAAAACCTATTCCAACACCACATTGTGTCAAACAAAAACCCTACATCGCAATGTGACAACCAAAACCTTACGATGTCATGTGACAAACAAACCCTTAACCATTGTGAGAATGTGAGAAGAAGTTCCAAATGTCGGACAGTTCAAATGTTTCTCATCATAATTTGAGAAATATTCCAAATTTCATTGTCTGAGGAAGATAACCCATTCTCGCAATGCGATGTACACAAACCGATGCCACAATGTTACAAACATAGCCCAACATTCCACTGAGAGGAGCATTTCCCAATGTTGCTATGTGAAAAACAAAAACGACTATTAAACATGGTTAACCATTGTCAACCATGGTCAACAACATTCATCCATGGCCATGCTCAACCAAGGTCAATTGTATTGAAGGTCATGCCTAGTAAAGGTCAATCATAGCGAAGGTCTAGGGAAGTTAATGATGGTCATGGTAAACCATAATTAAAGGGTGGAAAATGACACTGATCGACGTATCTCAACCACTTTTTAGCAAAAACCAAATTAAAGTAAAAAGTGGTTGATATACTCCAATTGATGTCATTTTAACTGAATTTCAGTTAAAATGGCGTCATTTTTAACATAGCCCTTGTGGCTCTTTTTTACTTGAATTCAGAAAAAATATCAGAAAATATGTCTTTGATAATGTATTTATTGAAGTATTAATACTTTAATAATGTATTTATTAATGTATTAATACTTTAATAATGTATTATTGATGTATTATTTATTACTTTATTAATACTTTAATGATTGATTAATTAATTAACCACTTAATAAACAAAATACTTTTTTTTATACGTTAATATTTTATTAATACTTTATAAATTTATTCATTAATTAACTATTTCTTTAATGATTAATGTAATAATGTATTTGTGCTTTAGCAATTTATTAGTGTATAGTGTATTAATACAATATACTATATATTATTATTTACTCATTAAAATGTTACATTAATATATTACATTATACATTAATGTGTTGATATTTAATTTATACATGTATTAATTAATTAATTAATATTTTAATTTCATGTATTTATGTATTAATATATTAATTAGTAAATGGTTCATATATTTATTAATTAATATATTAGTGTTTTTGTACATCTATGTAATATTATATTAATTTATTTATATATTATTAATGTATTTTTGTATTATTGATGTATTTCTTTATTATTATTATTACTTTATTAATGTGTCAATACATTAATAAGGTATTTACTTTATTAATTAATTAATAGATTGTATTATTTCTTTGTTTTTACTTTTTTATTGCAATATTTTAATGTATAAATTAATTAATACAATATATTATTAAAGTATTTATTAAATAACATGTTACATTAATAGGTTACATTATACATTTATACATTGATACTTAATTTATACATTAGATTAAGGTATTATCTATTTATTATTAATATATTTTTTTATTATATTTTTTTTGTTTGTTAATTTGTGCGGGATCGGATCGCACCCGGCCTGAGCCACACCAACCCTTAACATGGTTGGATTTTTTTTGTCCATGCAGGTTTCGAACTAGCGACTTTAACATCACGGAGTGGCTTAACAACACACTCTGTCACCGACTATCCTACACCTCGAGGACATATATTTTTTCATTATTATTAATATTTTACTTTATTAATTAATTAATAGGTTGTATTATTTATTTATTTTTTATGTATTTATGTATTATTAAAATATTTTTGCATTATTATGAATATTTTACTTTATTAATTAATTAAATTAATAGATTGAATTATTTATTTATTTGTGTTTTATTTAGTAAATCTATCAATATATTAATAAAATATATTATTAAAATATTTATTTATAAACATATTACATTAATACATTAACAGTTTAATAGATTATTCTTAATTTTTTTTTTTTAATGTATTAATACATAAATTGATAAAAATTCAATATATTTATTAACGAATATATTAATAATTTCACATTAATACATTTATATATGTTTAATATATTTGTGTTCAATATATTTATTAACAAATATATTAATAATTTTACATTAATACATTTATATATTATTAATATATTTATGTATTATTAATACATTTATATATTATTAATATATTTATGTATTATTATTAATGTATTAATACATTATTAATGAAAAATGTTTTAGTTATAATTAATATGTTATATATATATATATATTAATTTACTTTATTAATCTATTTACTTTAATATTTTATTATGGTATATATTAATATTTTATTATGGTATATATTATTATATTTTTTATTAATTAATATTTAGTTAATTATTATGAAATGTATTATTGTAGTTTTTATGAATTAATATTTAATTTATTATTAATTAATAATTATTTTATTATCAATTAATAATTAATAAATTATTAATAATTGATTAATTATTATTAATTAATTATCAATTAATACTTAATTATTAAATTTAAAATGTATTAAAATATTAATAGTTGTGCCTCAAGCATGTCGGTTGTAACTAGCAACAACCACATTTATGTAAAAGTGGTTGATATATGTCAATCGGCCCCATTAATTTAAAAAGGGTGGAAAATGGGGCCAATCAACGTATATCAACCACATTTTATTAAGGGAAATTTTTTAATCTTCCTTAACACGTTACTCATTCTAAAGCCATCTAGGTTTATCCAATTATTAAATAATAACGCAACGTGACCTTTAGGATGCACTAGGTTCTCCAAGGGTGTAACTCGCCTCTTTTTGTTTCTCTTGTGTGACATGCCCTTCAGGATGCACTACGTGGTCTAAGGGTGGCACTCGCCTCTTTCCATTTTTCTTGCCCGACGTGCCCTTCAGGACACACCACGTGATCCAAGGGTGCTACTCGCCTCTTGACCGACTTGATAGACATAAAAAACACCTGGAGTCAATAATCTGCCAGGTGATATTGTGGGAGACTAAGGACCTCTAAGGAATAAGCCTCGTGCCTTATTGTGCGCCTCTTAGAATCATCGTGAGAGAATGTCGCAATCAGCCCTCATGGCATCGTGGGTATTCTCGAACTAGGTAATCGTTAACCTATGGTTTGAGCCACGATTGGAGTGCTAGTAGATTATGGCAGGGTTGTTGTCCACACCTCTCCCTCAACATCACTCGTAGTCATGTGTTACCCCTCTACTCCACATGTGAGTATGGTCGAAAAGCTATCGTCAGCCTACATCATCAACGAATCATGTCAAAAATATATATCCATATCATATCATCTAATAACATGCACTAATATCACATATAAAATAATCAAACCCCAATAGTTCACTCCCTGACTCGATCCAGAGTCCAAGGGGTTCCATCAATGCCTCTGCATCCTCAAGGTCCGAAATCCTACACAAGCAGTAAAACCAAGTCAATAGCACCTGTCTATGTCAATGCAGCAAAACAACATGTCATCAACCCATAACACCTCATAATAAAAATCAAAATGTCTTAATAGTATAATAATCTCGGTCACTTGCAAGAAAGTGTCCTCAAAGAATAAGTTCACTCAGGGCACAAGAGCGGGATGTTACATACAGCCCCTATTGATCTAAACTTCTTCTTGAAGTTTCACAATATACATGAAGAAATAATTTGAATCGCAGTATCATAAGTATATCTATCAAACAAAAATGGAAACTGATGGCGCATATCATATGCGTCCTCCCAGGTCGTTGAGTGTGGAGTATAGTTGTCCCGATGGACCTTGACCTGTGCTACTTTTCGACACCTTAGTTGTTGATTGCGATGATCCAAGATGCATATCAACTGAGCCGTGAGCACCCCCTCATCTGATACCTGCAATGAACTCATGTCAATAACATGTGTAGGATCACTAATATAATGTCTCAAAACAGATATGTGAAAAACATCATGCATATGCCTCAAAGAATCAGGCTAGGCTAGTTGATAGGCCATGGGCCCCTTCCTTTCCAAAATCTCGAAAGGTCCCGCAAACCTAGGAGAGAGCTTATCTCCCTTTCAAAAATTTATCGAACTCTTATGAAATTTAACCTACAAGAATACTTGATCACCAACCTCGTAAATATGATCGACACGGTGCGCCTCGACATAACTCTTCTGTCGATGTTGTGCTTCTTTAATCCTTTGTCTTATGGTTTACATTTTCTCTTCCATTTCTTCAATTTCTTTTGGTCGCACCAGGACCCTATCCTCAAGCCGATCTCAATTCAAAGGCGTTTGACACGGTCTCTCATAAAGAAACTCGAAAGGGGCCATCTTAATGGTGCTTTGGTAACTATTGTTATAATCGAATTCCACCAGTGGAAAGAATTCTTCCCAATGATTTTGTTGGTCCATCACATACATGCACAACATGTCGTCCAAGTTCTAGTTCATTCATTCAGTCTGTCCATTATTCTTCGGGTGATACGCAATACTGAAGTTAACTTGGGTTCCCAAGGCCTCTTGGAAACTCATCCAAAATCCTCGAGTAAACACCGATCCTCGATTAGATATAATCCTCTTAGGCACACCATGCAGCCTCACAATCACACTGATAAAAACTCTAGCTACGTCAGGTGCCTGATACGTCATACGCATAGGAATAAAGTGAGAACTCTTCATTAGAGTGTCTACTACTACGAAAATCGAGTTGTGTCTCCTTGCCCTCAGTGGAAATCCAACAATAAAATCCATCACAATAACCTCCCATTTCGATTCTGGAATAGCGTGTGACTGTAGTAATCTTGTTGGATGCATATGTTAAGCCTTTACCTACTAACATTCTAGACATATGGCCACATAGTTTACTATATCTTCCTTCATTCCCTTCCAAAAAAATAAGGGTTTAAGGTCTGCCCTCATCTTTGTGACTCCTGAGTGAGCCTTGTAGACTGCTCCATGAGCCTCGCTTAGGATCAATCTCCTCAACTCGTCATTCGGTGGTACGTAAATCCAATTTTTAAACCTCAATAATCCATCGTCGTCAAACGTAAATCCTTCAAATATTGGTACCATCATAGTTTTTTGTTTGATAAAACCCTCAACCTCTTTGTACCAGTCATCGTCACGCTATAAAGTTAGAATATTTTCACGTATATTCATCTGAAGAGGCAACACCGAAAATATTCATGGTCTCTAACTCAATGCAACTTCCACTCAGTTCACTGTTCCTTTTATGTCAGTAATATTTAAGTTGTACTCACAAAGAAATTCCGACCAATGCCATTGTTGTGCTTTCAGATCGCTTTGGTAAAGATGTGTTGCAGTCCACAATGGTCCTTCTTTAGTTCAAATTTTCATCCAAAAAGGTAGTGTCTCCAAACCTTCAAGGCATATACGATGGCTATAAACTCCAAACCATGCATCGCATAGTTCTCCTCATGCCTTCTCAGTTTCCTCGAGATGTAAGTGATCACTCAACTATCTTGCATCAAGACTCCGCTTAAGCCTTCATTGGATGTGTGAGTGCATACCAAGAAGTCCACGTTCACATCAGGGACCTTTAGTATCGATGTTGTTGTCAATAGCTCCTTGAGCCTCCGAAATGCTTACACACATTTCTTAGTCCAAACAAAACTCTTGTTCTTCTTCTGCAATTCCATGATTGGATTTTCTATCTTCGAAAATCCATCGACAAACTGTATATAGTATCCTGCTAAACCCATGAAGCTACATACTTCTGGGACATTCATCGGTGCAGTCCATTCCATAATAGCCTCGACCTTTACTAAATCCAAGGCTATACCTTCGGCGTATATGACATGCCCTAAGTAGTGAATATTTGATTGGTAAAATGAGCATTGGACAACTTCCCATACATTTTTTTCTCTCCCAGACACCGTAGTACCAAGTGCAAGTGTTCGTCATGCTCCTCCGTCATTCGAGAATAAATCAAAATATCATCAATGAATACTTGGAAGAACTTGTTCAAGTACTCGCAGAATACCCCATTCATCAAAATAATAAATACCCTTGGGGCGTTTGTTAGTCCAAACTGTAAAATAGTAAGCTCGTAATGTCCAAACCTCATCTTAAAGGTGGTCTTAGGGACATCATCCTCCTTCATCCATAACTAGTGATACCCTAATCGTAAATCAATCTTTGAGAACACCATCACACCCTTCATTTGATCGAAAAAATCATCAATCGTCGGCAATGAATACTGATTCTTGATCGTTTCCTTGTTCAATTGACGGTAGTCAATGCAGTGCCTCCACAACCCATCATTATTTCATATGAAAATAAAAATCATAGCCCATGGTGACACACTTGGACATATCAATCCCAGGTCCAGCAATTCCTTCAATTGCATTCTCAACTCCTGTAACTCTGAGGTTGACATCCGATAAGGAAAACTCACTATTGGTTCAGTCACCAGTTTTAGGTCTATAGTAAACTCCAATTCCCTCTCTGGAGACATCCCACGTAACTCCTTTGGGAATATGTCTGCATACTCTCTCACCACACAAAGGTGTTATAGACCTTCTGCTACTCCCTTTTCATTTAAAGCAAGGATTGCATAAAGATTATATCCCTTGCACATGCTCTTCCGTAGCTGCAAGGAAGATATGAACCTCAGGGAAACTCTCTGGTTCTGTCCTACAATCATGTGTTTTTGTCCCTCATCATCGACCAATCTCAATCGTTTTGTCTTATAGTTGAGTATTGCCTCATGCGATTCCAACCAGTCCATACCAATCATGATGTCATAAGATCCTAAGATCATGACGTATAGGTTGGCCCTGGTGACAAACTCTCCCAGGTTAAGAATACAACCCATAACCTTTCCCCCAACCTTCTGTTTGGCTCTAGAAGCCATATCTATGAAGATAAACATGTCCTATTCGACTACCTTTACCTTAATCCTTTTTAGCATTGCACCAGAAATGAAACTCTCGGTAGCATCGTGATCTATCAAAATACTAAGGGTCTTGTTAATGACGGTACCTGACGTCTCAAGAACAGTCGACTAGTGCTTATCCTGGCGGTTATTCACCGATGCATGAATCCGATGGGCCTTGCCCAAATCTCCCACGATAGTGGGTCCATATGATATAGATGCTCTAATCCTCTCCATAGGGAAGTCACACTGGTAGTGTGGCTCCCCACATGTCCAACACTCCTTTTTTGGTCCAGTACTCCTGGTACTAGAAGTAGAAGATGACGACTCACTGGCCTAGAATCCCGGTCTATTCTGCTGAACATGGATAAATTGTTGTTGCTGCGGTCAATGTTTTTATTGATTTTGTGGTACTCGATAAGGTGTCTGTTGTTGAGGCATCTGTCGTTGAGGTGTAGTGAAAGTGGATCCCCTCTGGAAGCCACAATATCCTGGCATATGTATGGCTAATGTCTGATGCTACTACACACTAGATGACACCTACCCATATGGTCTTGCTGTATTTCTAGTCTGACCGTAGCTGGTAAGCTCCTCTTCTGCTATGAAGGACTTCTGGACAACATCATGCAAGGTTTGAGGCATACGAATCCTAACCTTTGCATGTATGTTGCCATCAATGTTGAAGATGAACCTATTGACCTTAATTTTTTCAGTTTTAAGATGTGGAGCATATGAGAGAATATCCATAAAATGGGACTCGTACTCAAGAACTATAGGACCACCCTATCATAAGGCGTTGAACTCGTTGAGATTACGCTCAATGAATTCCTTTGATAGGTACCTCTCTAGAAACTATTTCTTGAACAGTTCCCATGACACATCTTCGACAACCATGTTTAGCTATGGTAGGAGCGTCTTCCACCATAGAAGAGCACTCCCCTTCAGTTGAAAGATCGCCATGCGGACCTTCATATTGGACGTATAGTCGTGAAGTGAAAAACACATCGCCATATTCTCCAACCATGCCTCATCAACTACATTGTCCAGGGCACCAAATAGCTAGGGAAATTTGACATTCTCAAGCTCATGGTGAATGCTACCAGTACCGACTAGAGTGCATGATGGACCCTTAGGTTGTGTTGATGATCTTGCATCATCTCTGTCCAAATGGCTGATCAGTGCCTCAGACATGCACTAAAAATATCTCATGATTCCAACCACATCACCCACTACTATATGCTTCTGCCCAAAAACCTTTTCATCTCCCTAGGGGTTAGACCCGTCAGGCATGGATGCTACTGGAGGCATCGTGCCTCATCCCCTAGCACCCCATCGTCTTCCTTCGCGGTGTCCTCTAACCATGATTACCTACATGAATACAAGTCAACTTAATTAGCAAAACTATAATCAAATAATATCAACAAAAGATGCAGTGATCCCAAGTCACAGGTTGAACCCCGCTCTGATGCCAAATGTAAGGACCCCTTCTCTGTGACTACAAGCGAAGTAGAAGTACTATTTTTTTTTGTTTTTTCTTTTTTTGTAAAAGGAAAGATGGTGACAAAAGAAAATAGTTAACTACACAACTAACGACAAACGCAAGCCCACAGTTCAGGAAACAGGCTACTATCCTGACACAATGGCCTAGAAGAACAAATACTACAACCTTAAGGTGTGTGATCCAAACTTCTGAAGGCGTTCAACCCATGCGCCAAAAGAAACTTGCAATGCTCGACAAAAAACACACAGAAAGCACCGACTTCGGCCAAGTTCTCATTCGTCGCTAGCCCATAGGGTGTTCCATGATCCCCTCATCAGGAATCATGTCGTTCCGAGGTGATAGGCACGTCAATAACCTTGGCGCAAAGAGGATATATCTGGACCGAGGACTCCAGATAATACAATGCTCTAGGATCTGAATATCGATAAGTAAATCACACCCAAACCCCAAAAACAGGTCGATGAAACGCCTGAGGACAAAATCAAGGGATGACACAAGCCAAAACGTAACATCGCCAACGACCAACCCATTCATCCAGTCGAAACTAGTCAATAGTTACAATTGTTTTGGCATTGATTATCCATCTAAATTTAGCAAGTTTAAATTATAAATTAGTCTTTAACTTACCATTTGATTAACCTTAAATACAAATCCAATCAACCATTCTAAATTACACCTCATGTTACATCCCTAAAAACTAAAATAATTTTGAGATTTAAATTTGCTAGAAAATTATTTCCGTTTTTAGTAAATTCGAATTTGGGGAATATTTTCCATTTATGGAAACTCCGAATTTTGAATTTGGTATTTGCAATTAATTATTGTGACTATTGGGCAGAGATCTATTTGGACTCAACTAACTATTTGACTATGAAATTTGTATAACAACATAATAATTATATTAATTGCAGGAGGACAAATGGAAAAGCCATGTTAAAATCAGTTGACCATGACTCCATGAGTGGAGAACATGTTGGAAATACCTCTGGGCTGATTATTCCAAGTGGAAAATCAGAGATTTGGCCACTAGTAGCCCCTAAAAATCAGGGATTTAGAAAGCTGCGAAAATCCCCAAAGGAAGGAAAAAGACCTGGGCAAACAAAGATGGTTAAATAGTATATGTGAGGAGGCAGGATGTTGTTGAGTATGTTGGGAAAAAGGATCACGAGTTTTCCTTGTCGTTATGAGCATTGCTGAGTAAGTGTGAGGCAAGAGGACAACTGCTGAAATTGCAGGATATTTCTGAGGAGGAGTTTCCAAGTTCTCCCTCATGGATTCATGGTTAGGCTAGGGGGTGAATCAAGCAAGTAGCTATGGCTGCCTTGTTCTATGGTTGGGAGGAACGTGGTTGTTCCCTTTGTCTTTCTGCGAAAATGTTCTAGATATGTTAATCCACCTCTCTCTATTATGAATGGCTATGTTTGATTGATGCCATGTACAACCCCATAGAACCATTTAAGTGTTGGGAGTGTGGAGAACCTCACTTGAGGAGAAATTGTCCACGCTTAATTTCCAGAGAAAGAACTTCAGTCCATAACCTGGAAGAACCTTCGTCAGTAGGAGATATGTACATAAGCATGCAAAAAAATAATGTAGATGTGGATGGCAGGAAAGTTGATCATCAATCCACTATCGTGGAGGTTGAAGGTAAAATTCATGATAATCACATTTCCATATTAATTGACCTAGGAGCTAGTCTGACATATGTTACTCCTGGTTTAGTTGAATTAAACAAGCTCAAGAAAGTAAAGCATGCTAAGCCTTTGTTAGTACAATTATAAACAAGGACCAAGAGAAAGGTAACATAGTTTATTCCTAAATGTGAACTTAGCATAGACGGTCAAAGTAAAAGTTTATATATAAACATTTTACCTTTGGAATTCTATGATATAATCGTTGGGATGGACTGGTTAGAGAAACATAAAGTAATTTTAAACTGTACGAAAATAAATTTATTTATAGAGATGAAAACAACATAGTGAGGATGATACAAGGGATCAAAAAACTAGTTTGGGTTAGGCATATATCAGCCATGCAATTTAAGAAATGTATGAACACATATTGCCAAGTTTATGTTGTTCAGGTAACTGATCTATTAGAAAAGGATAAAAACCCCAGTTTAGAGGAATTTGCAGTCCTACATGGGTTTAGAGATGTATTTGTGAACAAAATACCAGAACTACCTCAAAGAAGAGAGATAGATTTATCTATCCATCTACTACTTGGATCTACCTCGATATCGAAGGCACCTTATATAATCAGTCTACTTGAATTAATGTAATTGAAAATTTAACTACAAGAACTGCTAGATAAATAATATATCAGATCAAGTGTCTCACCTTAGGGAGCACCGATTATTTTCGTTAAAAATAAAGATGGGACCTTGAGACTGTGAATTGACTATATACAGCTAAATAAGATGACGATCAAGAATAAGTATCCTTTACCCAAAATTAACGACCTTTTTGACCAAGTTGGAGGATCAAGGATTTTCTCTAAGTTAGATTTAAGGTCTGGTTATCACCAAGTTAGAAAAAAAGATGAATATATAAATAAAACAAATTTTAGAACATGTTACAGACACCATGAGTTTGTCATAATTCTTCTTGGTATTACTAATGCACCAACTACATTTATGTGTTTGATGAATAATATATTCACTCAATATCTAGAAAAAAATTTGTTGGTGTTTATAGATGATATTTTAGTTTACTTGAAAATGGAAGAAGAACATGAAGAACATTTGAAAATAGTATTGCATACCTTAAGGAAACATAATTTGTATGCAAATTTTGAAAAGTGCGACTTCTACCAAAGAAGGATACAATACTTAGGACACATGATATCCGAAGAGGGTATTGTAGTTGATCCAAAAAAGATAAAAGCCATTCTGGAATGGACTATCCCTAAGTATGTAGCAGACATCAGATAATTTATGGGAATTACCGATTATTACCAAAGATTTATCGAACAATTTTCTAAGATCGCATATCCAATTACATTCCTACAGAAAAAGGGAATAAGATTTACTTGGTCACAAAATTGTCAGGACAAATTTGATAAACTAAAAGGACTTTTAACTACAACACCTATCCTAAGGGTAGTGGATCCCGATAAAGATTTTACAGTTTGTGTGGATGTAAGAAAATAAGGCTTGGGAGGTGTCCTAACACAATATGGACACATCATCTATTACAAATCACGTAAATTGAAAGAACGTGAACATAATTACATTACACATGATTTGTAATTTGCAGTCGTAATTCATGCTCTAAAAATTTGGCGACATTATTTAATAGCGAGAAGGTTTCTTCTACTAATCAACAACAATGGTGTAAAGTTTTTATTCAGTCAACCATATCTCAATGCAAGGCAAGCGAGATGGATATCCTTTATAAGTGAATTTGATTTCGAGGTAAGACACATCAAAGATAAATAAAAAAAAGTTGTAGATGCTCTAACTTGCAGGAATAACAAAATTTATGAGATAAGTATTAGCAAAGAATAAAATGACATCTAACAAAGAATAAAATATGCAAGCAGAAATGCCAAAAAGTACATAAAATAAATAGCCGAATTACGAGAAAATGAAGAAAAACTAAATAAAACAGATCTGAGTTTACATAAAAATGAACTGCTAAGGTTCAAAAAAAGACTGTACGTACCTAATTGTGTTGATTTAAAATCAATAATTCTTGACGAATTGCACAAAAGGACGTATTTTGGTCATCCATGATACCATAAAATGATAAAAACCTTAACAAAATTGTTTTATTGGCCAAACATGAAGAGTGAAACAACTGAATATTTATCTAAATGCTTAGATTGTCAATACGTAAAGGCTGAACATGAACATCATCCGATTTGCTACAGCCTCTGCCTATACCAGAATGGAAGTGGCAGATCATCGCGTTGGACTTTATCACAGGTTTTCATAAGACTCAAAAGAAAAATGACTTGATTGTGGTATTGATTGGTAAACTTAGAAAATATGCACATTTTATACCTGTGAAATATACTTATAAATCAATTAATATTGCTGAATTTTTTATGAAATAAATATTTAGATTACATGGAATTCCTAATATGGTGATCTCTGATAGAGATGTCAAATTTACATCAAAGTTTTGGAAGGAATTATTTGCAGGATTGGATACTAAATTGAATTTCAGCACAAGCTACCATCCACAAACGAATGGGAAAACTGAAGCAATGAATCAAATTGTGGAAGACATTTTACAAATGTACATGCGAATGAAACCAAGTGGGAGGAGTACCTACACTTAGTTTAATTTACTTACAATAATGGTTATCAAACATTAGCCAAGAGGAGTCACTTCATAGAATTATATCGAAGGAAATGCACAACCTCAATTAGCTGGGATAATCCAGTTGACAAGCTTATGATGGGATCGAAAATTCTCCAGGAAATGGAGAAAATGGTAAAAAGGGTACAACAAAATTTAATAGAGTCCCAAGATTGACATAAAATCTACGCAGATTTAAAAAGGATACACCGGGAATTTCAAATTTGCGACCATGTATACCTAAACATCAAAGAAAGGTTGATCTCTCTAAATCTAGGAAAAATTTCAAAGTCGGCACCCATGTTTTGTGGCCCCTTTGAGATTTTAACTTGAATCAGACCTGTGGCGTATTAACTAGCTCTTCATGCAAACTTAAAAGTTCATAATGATTTTAATGTTTCCTTATTAAAAATGTATATTCATGATCCTACTCACTTCATTGATTGAAACATGGTGCCAATGGAACTAGAAGGCGAGTTCCAAGAGGAACCTATGCGCATTCTGGATAGGAAATAAAAAATACTATGGAACAGAGCCATCGCCCAAGTAAAAGTGTAATGGAAGCACTTTATCCTTGAGGAGGCCACTTGGGAATTTGAGGAATATTTGCAAAATCTTATCCAACCCTATTCTGAGAGAGGAATGAAAACTGAGAATAGTGTTGTACTTAAGGGCGAGATGATGTAATATCCTCAAATTTTAGAATATTAAATTCTAAGTGAACTTTGAAATGAATTTTCATTTTTGGAAAATTCAGATTTGGAAATTATTTTCCATTTATGGAAATTCTGAATTTGGAATTTTTATTGTTGTAATTAATTATTTGATTACTGTTGAGCAAAGATTTTACTTTCCCAACTTTCCTCTTTTATTTGACACATGTGAAAGACAAAATTTTAATAAATTAAATGCTGGTATACAAATGGAACAACTAGGTTAAAAATAGTTGACCATGAATCCATGAGTGGGGAACAAGTTTGAGTTACCTCAAGGATTATTTTTGCAAGTGGAAGATGTGGACTTTGACCACTAGCAGCCCCTA
Organism: Picea mariana; assembly: GCA_032191745.1. Taxonomy (NCBI): domain Eukaryota; kingdom Viridiplantae; phylum Streptophyta; class Pinopsida; order Pinales; family Pinaceae; genus Picea; species Picea mariana. The sequence continues at coordinate 26,336 of JASDQU011026282.1, forward strand.
AAAATCATGTATTTGTAAAGATGCAAATTTCCCAAGGAGGGAAGGAAAGACCTAGGAACAATAATGCATATAAAAGAAACATATGGAGGAGGTAGGGCATTGCTTAGTATGTTGGGAAAATAAACTATTTATTGTTATGAGCGTTGTTAGTGTGAGGAAAATGATTTTTTTGATTTGTGGATGGTGACTATAACTAAGGAGGATCATTCAGTTTTCCCCTATAGACTCATGGTCATGTTAGGGGGTGAGCGAGACAAGTGAAATTGGTTGTTTTGTTCTATGGTTGGGTGGAATGTGGTTGTTCCATTTGTATTCCAACATTAGGTTTCAGATATGTATCTCAATTTGTATTATTTTTTAATGTTATATTTATGGTTATTATTTTTTAGGAATATGATTGAATGTGTATACCTAAGTGAAATCAATTCTTAAAGGACTGTATGATCATGTTTCCTATGGCTTATCATAGTTAAATAATACTGGAAATATTGGTTGTTTGAGATAGGATGGTGGTATATATATATATATATATATATATATATATATATATATATATATATATTCTCGTACATAAATAAATGGTAGAACTATTGTTATGTTCCGATTAACCATTGGATTATATATATTTTGAATTGCTATTAAAATATCTACATAACAATCACTGTAGATAAATGATGCAACACAAAATAAACTTAAATGGCGCTTATCAATTTGATAACATGAAAAAATAGATAAAAATAATAATAGTATGAATATAACCTTTATATTATATATTACCATAGAAAGATAGTGATTCAATAGACTACAAGTGTATTGTGAAATTAGTTGTCACATTCAAATAAATCTTGTTCAAACTATTACAATTGGAGTACGATAGACCAAAAACTCCACAACCTCTTACTGTAAACAAGGCTCTGAGAAATTTTACATAGAATTATGTATGTAACCGAAATCAATGTGAACATAGATCAAAACTTGAATACCTTTCGAGCAAGATGTTTCCTTCATCTGATTACCTTGATTTGCACAACCTGCAAAGGAAGAAAAATTAGGGTTTAGTAAATTATGTTAGAATAAGTCAATGACAATACTTAGCTTGAGTGTTGATGAAGGTCCAAATCACCTCTTGTTCCTTGTGAGACAATCTGACCATGATCCAGGAGGAGGAGGAGTAGACCCAAAACTGATTGATGGGTACCCTTGCAAAACATGGGCCCCATCATTAATTTCACATATCTGTGCATAGAACTTCATTTATAAAACAAAGAAAACGACAGTAAGAAATTATAATCAACATAGACCGTGCACAAATTTAATAAACACGAAGCACATATTGTAATAATTCTCCAAACCATGTGTATATTCACATTATATCATTGAAATATAAACAACATTACAAAATGGTAAAATCATAAAGTTTGAGTGCATAGCAACATACAGTAAGAACCAAATCCATAGGTTAAAATCTAACTTTGAAAAAATGTGTTGGAACCCTACGACTTTTGAATAAATAGTTGATTAAACAATGATAACCTCTCGTTTCTAGTGTAGAGCGATCAACATAGGTAAGGCATTTCATAAATGACTTAAATTCATAACTATATATCAAGCAAGAGATGTTGTCGAAGTGGCCATGAGACAATCCTTCCTGACAAAGAATTTATTTTACAACCAGAGGGTACGAGCAAGCGTTGTTTGAAAAGAATAAAATCTTGATTACACTACTATTCATATACACAGAAGGTAAACAAAAAACTTGTTCATAGAGTGTTAATATTTTTATATATTACACACAGTGTAAATTATAAATTTCCCACAAAGCTTTAATACTTCTATTTATATACAGAGAAGGTAAATCCGAAAATTTCCCACACAGGGTTAATATTTCCATATAATTACACAGAGTGTAAGTTACAAATTTCCCACAGAGGGTTAGTATTTCCATATAATTTCATGGAGTGTAAGTCATGAATTTCCAAAAGAGGTTTAGTATTTCCATACAATTTTAAAGAGGGTAAATTTTGAACTCCCCACAGAGGGTTATTATTTCCATATACATACATAGTGCAAATTATGAAAGTCCCTACAAAGTTCCAACAAAAGACAAGTCTGAAAAACACCAACCCACATAGAAAGTATTGGGATCTCTAGGCAAATTCTAGAGGGTAAGAATGATAGTATTACACGGTGAAATAAACGAAACCAAGAAAAAAAATCAGAGTGTTTAACTTTATTAACATTTTGGGCCACGATTTGACTAGAAGGAACCACAAAAACTAGGCTTGAAGACTGATAGACAACCAAGAGAAAACACAGTAACCCTCAAACCCAAGCATTAAGTTTCAAGGCGTCTCATGTAACTTACAAAGGGACCATAAACACAGTGGAATCCTGGGAAAACACATATGGAGGCGTAACCATAATGCAATATAAATCCTCAATCCAAGAAAAGGAAAAATGAGAAGTTTGTCATGGAACTACTATTTTATTTCTACATTGCAACAAAACAAAGATTACATTCACGGTATACAGAGAACATAAGAAAAATAAATTTTACTTACCTTGCGCATAGAAGAACCACATAGGCATGTTCCCTCCTTCCATTTCTCACATAGTTGAGTCTTATGAAAACCACCAGTCGTATATCGCATAGAGGCCATCGCTCACAGAGACGAGCCTTACGAAAAAACCATAGGTCATATACAACGTAGAGGCCATCGCTCAATAGATCCGAGCTTTATAGAAACTATCATTCAAATACATCACAGAGGTAGTGTGTGTTGCATACTATGGGGAAAGAATGAAAACAAGGTTTACCTTGAGGGCCTCATGAGAAGAGTAACATCATTTGGTATGCCCCAGGTCACTTCCATGTGAATTATAGGGAGGTGGCGAGCCCACGTTGGGTAGTTTCTCCTAAGTGTCAAGTCTGAGAGGTATGAGAAAGGTCTCCCCATTAATGGACCAGACCAAGAGTAAATGTCTACATGACCCAACCTATCATCCACAATTAAAACAGTTTCAAACCACTTTATTGTTGAGTCATGTTACGAGTCGTGTGGGGTTACCAAAAATATGGTTATGGTATATGTTCGCTACACTATGATAAGGTTATACGTTGTTATGGTATCCATATACTAGTCTGTATGTTAAATGATATATATATATATATATATATAAATAATTGGGGATAGTGTTAGTATCATGGTATCCATTTAATACTCTATATGTTAAATGATATATATATCGTTGTGGATAATTTTATTGTTATGATATACATATGATAGTTTATATGGTAAATGATATATATATTGTTATGGATAGTATTATTGTGATGGTATCCATATGATAATCTATATGATAAATGATATATATCATTATGGTTAGTGTTATGGATAGAATATATGATAATATATAGTCTATAGTATACATTGTTGATCGGAGCTAAGATAATTATGTAGAATTGGAATATATATGATTAATGATATCCTATTAAACACTATATTATGGATAACATGTCTTGACATAGACGCAATGGTTATTCTAAAGACTATGAGAGTCCTGGTCACAATTTTCTTTAATACAAATAATTGTATGATTATAATCCAATAACGATGGTAAATCTTCNATCAGTGTTGGAGAGACAAGGAACTTTATTGTCCTCTAACAATTGTTGGATGATCACGTAGCTGGACCGTTGTCGGTCCATAGGTACCGGGGAGTTTGCTTTCGGCTCGATCCTGGTAGCCTATTTCTTGGAGAGGGTGCCGATGCTACGCTCGAGGGTGTTATTAGAGGCACCAGGGGTACGAGAGCCACGACTGAGGTGGTGGTCTCAGATTTTGGTTCTCCACAGTGGTGGCAAAGGCAGACATTATTTCATGGTGCAGGCGGCGCAGATATGGAGGCAGATGCCGCAAGTCATACTTCAGTTCCCTTATGCTGAGGTGGACTTCCGGGGGGACCCGGACATGGTATTTCCTCCTGGGGAGGTATTCGACCATTGAGGTGTGCTGTGTATTTGTATGTTTTTTATTTATGTTAGCTTTGGATATATCAGTTCATAGGTATGATGTATAGACACTGATACGATCTGTTGTTTGTTGCTTTGTGCATGTGCAGATTTGGCACCTCGCGGGTGTGAGGTGGAGTTGTATAGAGTGCCAATTCAGCGAGAGCAAGAGATACTACCGCGTGGAGGGAGGTTTTAGCGAGATGAGGCTGCTGGGTGATCAACAGAGCCCAGGAGATCGGTGCAGAGGCACCGTTTTGATGACCCTGGTGCGGGGCCATCGCACGCTCCTCCGGCGGTGGTCGGAGGTGATTTTGATGATATACGCCATCGTCTGGAGACGGTATTACAAGACGTGCCTGAGGGCATGTGGATCCACATATAGAACAAGGGGTTCTTGGAGTAGTGCATAGGGTTACCGCCACCATGGCGGTCGATCGTGCGACGAGCAGCTGTGCTCGCCGCTATGACTACTGGACGCCTGCCGCCAGGGTAGGAGGGTCCTGCAGGTGTTCCACCACCACCACCTGGGGCAGGTGGGGGTGGGCCACCATATCCTCCTGAGGGAGGAGCAGCTGGGGGTGCGATAGAGGCACCCTGATGTATGTATGTACTCTTTTTGATAGGCTGGTGAGCCGACTTTTGTACCGAGATGTGGCACGGGCCTGTGGGCCGATGTATATTTTTTGTATGTAAACATTCGGATGGCCTGAGGGGCCCATATATATCTATGAGTATACATGTTTTTGAGATACAAATGTTGTTTACATGTGTTTTTTAGTGATGATGATGATGTCTATTCTATCTATATGCTGTGACAGGGTGTATGAGATGTTTATGTATGTGTAGATTGATGTGATATATGCCAATGTAACACCATGTTAGCTATGTCATCTGTTGTTTGATTCAATTCTCTTGTAATATGTGTAAATGTAATGGAATCAAAATGTCAAGATAATAATCTAACCTACAGGTATTTGCGAAAGAGGCACGGATCGCGTACACGGTACACATTGTTGAGCTGGAGAACGACTAGTTGGGAGTCGAGGAAAATGCTAAGGTGACGAATATGATAATGTTGGGCGTCGGTCAAGAGGCCAATGACAACAGTGTATTTGGCTTGGTTGTTGGTTGCTGACCCTAAACATATGCTGTTTGAATGCAGCATTTCATGTGAGGGGGTATAGAGAGACCAAACAGCTGAAGCGAGATTTTGTGTCCAATGGCTGGCACCGTCGGTGTAACCAATGTGGTAAGCTGGTGGAGGAGTCATCTGTCAATAGCACAAAGGATAATTTAGACGGGGGAAAAAAAATATTAAAAATGCTAGAAAAGAAAATAACCTAAAGTAGCATGACTACATTTAAGAATAAAATTTCT
>JASDQU011026283.1:11822-26407 GCA_032191745.1 Picea mariana
TGGAGCCAGGGGGGGAGACAATTAATGGATCCCCTCCTGGTGGGGATTTGGGAGCAGTGCCCCTAAAGCAAAGATAATTTTAAGGATGTAAATTTATATGAAAATGTAGAAACATGGGCTAATATTACTTGTCCTTAATATGCAAAATGTAAAATGTTTGGCAATAGTTTTGTAAAAAAATTAAATTTCTAAGGATTTTATATAGTCTCTATAAATTTTTGGCGATTTTCAAGGTAAAATAATTTTAATCTATGGAATTTGGGTGAATCCTTTTTAGAAAAAATGGAAATTGGTGAATCTTTTTTAAACCATGGAAAATTATCCCATTGGAAAAACTTAGCCCCTAAAATCATCTATGCCCTGAAGAGAATTTTTTGGGAAAATTGCCTTGTAAATATTGTAATTTCTTAGTCAATTTGGAGCATTCATTATAAGGTCGCAAATCTGACGGTAGAAGTTATTTTAGGGTTTTTCTCCCTAAAAGGAAACCCTCTTTTATGAGGAATTGTATTGCGGATGTGTGTGAGAGAGAGAATATTGTATTATGAAAGAGGAGGATATCAAAGAAAGGAGATGAAGTTACAATGAGAGTGTTGTAGGTTTTATCCCTTCATTTGCTAGATAATAATAAAGGAAGAACTGGCAATTTCTCTGGTGGACGTAGCCCACATCAGGTGAACCGCGTATATCTGTGTCTCTATTTTATTGTGTATCTTTTGTGTTTTATTTATGCATCTATTTTATTTTATTGCTCTATGATCTTCTCTTTTTCTAACAACACCATATGTCCTCATACCTCTTTTTATTGGTGGCATAAGGACTTGGTATGTTGATTAAGGAGGCTAAGAGATCAAGACAACTTTCAAGCATTAAGGTGGGGAGGAGTGAATAATTTAACACATCTCCTTTTTGTTGATGATGTACTTCTTTTCTATTTCAATAATTATGGTGAAGCTTAGGTTCTCAAGGATATTTTACAACCTATTGTGCTACTATTGGTATATATATTAATGAGAATAAATATGCTTTTCTCACATCTGGCTTAGACGACACTCATAATACTAGGATGGAAAGAATCTTTCCTTTTCAACTTCTTGATATTAATGAAGGGGTAAAATACCTTGGTTTCACTCTAAAACCCAATAATTATGATAAAGTTGAATGGGGATGGCTTTTAGCAAGGATCAAAAAATACATTTCTTTCTAGTGCAATAAGTGGCTCTCAAGGGGGGCAAGTTAGTTCTTGTAAAATCTATATTAGAGGTGATTCCAATCTTCTAACACACTTTAACCCACATCCCAAAGGGGTTTTTGGAAATGATTAGGAAATGTTGTTTTAATTTTTTATGGAAAGGAAGTAGTGATTATAAGGGATCTCACCTGGCCAGATGGAAGCTAATAGCTACACCTAAATATTAGGGGGGTTGGGGGCTCAAAGATATTCACTTTTTTGGCTAGTCCTTAGTTGCAAAGTTCATGTGGAATTTACTTACAAAAGATATTCTTTGGAGGAGGATCATCATACATAAATACATTGCACGAAATTCACTCTTGGACTCGATAAAAATGGAGGAAAAGTATCCATAACACGTTAAATCAATGGAAATCCATGACATTAGCCTTCCTTGTGATTGGTAAGTATTTGGCATGGAGGGTTAGCAATGGAGCACAAGTGAGGATAGGGACTAATGCAATCATGGGATGTGGTTGGGAGGTCTTTCTTGTTGAAAAGTTGGTCTTAAATTTACAGGAGTCAGGGAGGTGCACACTAAATATGATAAGTAATCTAACTAAAACTAACTTATGGTCCTAAGGTTGGTTGTCAACTCAGAAATTAGGGCTGAATGGTGAGATGAGACGAGGATGGTAGTCCTTTTTATCTGAATTGAGAAGAGCCCATACAAGGTTGAGTGGGGATCCCAATGATTTAGTATGGGAAATGAACAAGACTAGGGGTGATTACACTACTAAGCTTAGCTATCCATATTTGCAATTCCTTAGCCCTACTGAGATCAGTTGGTAGTGGTCAAAATTGTGGAAGGTCAAGGCTCCACCTAAGAGTACACTATTCACGTGGCTAACTTTGAATAATAGAGTATTGACTTGGGAATTGCTTCAAAAGAGGAACAAGAATGGCCCTAGAAGGTGTTGATTGTGTAAAGAAAATGAGGAGACTACCACTCATCTTTTCTTGTCTTGTTTGTTCTCTATGCAGGTCTTGAAGGATTTAGAGACTTCTTTGGGTTTTTAGGATTTATGGCATAAAGAGACCGTGGATATGAATTTCCAAGAGTGGTTTATAAGAAGAGAGTTGAATCCTTTTAGGGAAGTTCCCTTCTTAGTGACTCAGGGAATATAGTTGTCCTGCAATCTAGTTCATTTGAAGATAAGCCAATCCCATATTTTCAAATATTTGCCTAGGTATTGGCTCTGTTATTGTTTTACAAACCTAATGTGAGTATAAAGGAGAGGAGGGTTGTGGGAACACTCTTGGTTGATAAGTCTTATGATTGGAGTTTATTTGTCGAGGCATGTTAAGGGCAAGGAAAACATGCAGTTTGGGTTTGGTTTTCTTCATTGGAAAGGCTAATATGGGTAAAGGAACAAACAATGTTGGGGAGTTTGAGTCTTTACTTGTCCTTATGAAATCTACACTCAAAAAAGGGATTGTTAGGATTTATATTTTTGGAGATTTATCTCTCACTATAAATTGGATGCAGAATCAACTTTAGGTCCATAGTATTGGTTTATCCCCATTGGCTAAGCATTTGAAGGAGTTTTCAAGGCAGTTTCAAGAGGTATCTTTCAAGAATGTCTACAGGGAATTCAATGTTTAGGCTGATACCCTTTATAAATATGGTTTACAATTGATGCAAAGTTGGATGATTAAAGATGAATATCAGGAGGTGCTTTTAGTCTCCTCCAGGTCCACTAATGTTTTTGAGCTTTAATTTTTTCTGTGGGTGCGTTTCAATGTAATTTTTTTATAGTGTTTGATTTGGTTAATTTATAGGTGTTTTGATGAAATGTAATGTCCTTTCAACATGTCAATTCCAGGGTTTTATTTCTCATGAATAGTGGGTAAAACTATAGGCAGTTCAGTGATATGTACAGATAGTATCACAAACTCAGACAATTGTGTGTCAACATGCACCATGTGGAATGCATTATTAATTCTCATCGAACAAAATTCTTGTGTGTGTGTGTGTGTGTGTGTGTGTGTGTGTGTGTGTGTGTGTGTGTGTGTGTGTGTGTGTGTGTGTGTGNATGCATTTCAATCACCACTAAATTATGTACACTCATCCATTCAGATCTATCAGTATGGGTCATTATACAACCCCCAACTACAATTTAATTAAAACCTTCGTCTATACGCTACAACTATCCATATGACTTTCTCATCGGCATTGTCACATCCACTATACAACCCAGTCACCATTGCCTTTTCAACATACAAGCCACCCATCTACTTTTCATGCCATCTATGCACAGATTCACCCACGTGACAATTTGTACATCCCTTCCTACAATAAGGCTTTTTAATTTTGACATTTTATATTCCATGTCAACTTATTAAATAAAAACAACTTGGTTTATAAAGTCAATTTTTTTTTTTTTTACATTGGCCTTTTAATCCAAGTCAACTTACCTGATAAAGTGGAATTTATTAAACTAAAGTAACTTCGTATATATACCATATATAAAAGTTTTAATGTGGGTCCCTCGAGAAGCTATCACCAACATGGGTAATAATGACAAATCACAAGTAGATGCCCATTGTTATGAAGATGAAGCCAATAGCACCATGAAAATTCTAGATAGAATTGAGAAATAACAAAAAGAGTCAGAGAAAAAATTCACAAAAATGGGGACAAACTTGACAAGTTAATTGAAGACTCCCAAAGATGACAACTATAATTAATAAAGAAGGGAGATATTTGTTGTGAATGTAATATGAGATGGATTTCATGACATCTATGTGAGGACAAGTTGCTATTCGAAAATAGTGGAAGAAAATGAAGTAGGAGTTTCAAACTCACCAAACAAAATCACTACCTGGTATAATCCAAAACTCGAAACTTACGAAATTTTGCCTGAAATTCCAAACTCGTTGACCACGGTTCATGAAAGAGATCAGGTACAACAAGTCAACCCAATATTTTTGAAATCAAAATACCAACAATTGAATATGAAGCATTGCCAAAAATATCATTAGCGTCAATCTCATCTGCCTAACAAAATAGAAATGAAGAAGACGTTCTTCAAATAGAAACGATTACTCCAAAAGACCAAATACAACAACCAATTGCAAATACATTCCACCACATCTCACAAATTTTGATAAGATCTAGGTTCCAAGAAAAGAAAGAAAGCAAGCCCATAGTTCCATTGGCAACCATGATGGGGAGATCACAACCTAAGACCCTCAATCTTAATTGAGTAATAAAATATTGAAATGTAATGATAGTCATAGATTCCAACAATCCTCGTAATTGTATAGACATAAATGTTGCTAAACTATTAAACCTTTTTGTGTACCCACCAAGGACCTCACTATTACGGTCATTGATGGAAAAAAGGTCATAGAAGTAGGAAAATGTCACAGTCTCAGTTCAAATACAAGAATGTGAACTACAAATAGGACTCTATGTTATACTACTCGAAGAAATGGATATGGTGCTAGGTGTGGAATGGTTGATGCAGTTGGGAACTTATACCATAAACCTTGAAGAATAGTTCAGGGTCTTTAAATGGCAAGGTCAACATTATAAGTTATATGGTGTTGAAGGTTCCGGTCTCAAGAAGAATGAATTACAATTAATGGAAAAAAAACACAAGAGGGACGAATGAACATACAACTATATAAGCAAGGAAAACATGTTACCAAGAAGCATCAAGTTTTTACGTTGAACAATTGTGTCAAAAGACTTCAGAATATGGTGCAAACAATACAAAGGGACCTTCCCAACACTCAAAGTAGGAACAAAGTCAATCCCCTTCAACCAAGAAAATATAAAGATCGTGATGCCAAGGAAACATGCTCAGCTAGAGAGAATCCAATTTATTATGCTTTGAGGACAAAACATCCTTATGTGTAGCAATTTAATAAACATAATTATAAAAATATAATAAATAAAAATAAATACTAAATAATAATAAGTAGATTTATGAAAGGTCAAAGGACACGCCTCTTACATCAGGCATATAATTACATCGTCACGAGGCTCATTGTAATAATTTATATCATCTTATCAATTCTTATCAGTCAAACATTATTTTATATAATATTACATATAATTGTAGAAATATTTATGTCACTCGTAAATAAGAGGAATTTTCCATCACATCACAACTAATATATCGCACAAATAGAGAGGGGTCGGGTGCAGGGCTTCATAATGGAAAGTGTTTGCTCCTAATTCCCTAGCTCGGTAATTTCGCAAGGTGTGTCCAGTGATCCAATCTCCTTTGAGTTCACATTGCAAATATTTCTCCATGGGATCACAATCGAGATACCACATAAAAAAAGAGGGGTGGGGTGTGGACCTTCATTGTGACCAATGTTGGCTCCTAATTTTGTAGCTTAATAGTTCAACAAGTGTTTCAAGTGATGCAATCTCCTTTGAGTTGACATTGTAGACATTTCTCCAAGAGATCACAATTAATATGCCATGAAAATAGAGAGGGATTGAGTGCAAACCTTCCTTACAACCAATGCTTGCTCCAAATTCCTTAGCTCGATAGTTTGGCAGGTGTGTCAAGTGATGCAATCCCTTTTGAGTTAACATTGTTAGCTTTTTTGATGTTGTAGCTTCCTTTAGCAATTTATAAACTTTCACATTCCATTTTACTAATTGGGTTCAAGTCCCCCCATATTTATTCATTTTAAGACATGCAAAAAAATAACCACTACCACTATGAGGCATGAAATGTCCAGAAAGCTTAATTTTCTCATTTTACCAATATACTCTACCTAATTTAATGTCTAGGGAGCATTGATATCTATTTTTTTGACAATTTTTTAGCATACAGGTGACAAAATTATTAAAGAAATTGCAGAGATGGGTGTAGAGGCCATGTCCTTCTTGTCGCTTGAATTACCATTGTGGAGGAGCTGCGCCAATTCCCAAAGGCTAAAAAACTTGAAGAACATCGTTGATAGTTTGTTCTTTTATTTTGTTTAAGGATTAGGGAGGTGGATATCCATGTCTTAGTTACAGTGTACATTCCCTCATCACAAACAATGGAATAGAGAGCCCACAATTTCTTCAAGTAAGAATTCTTGAACCATTTTGTGATCATGTAGCAGCAACACCACAAAGGGACTCGAATAGTCATCCAAGAGAAACTTTGAATGTTCACATGAACTTCTTATTTCTATATTTTGAACTTTGTCATCCGCATCATAAGTAGAGACATGGTTGGATAATTAGGTAAGGATTCATACAGTGCATCTCATTTCTTATCTTAGCTCCCCTAACGGGCTTCATATTGAGGAAAATAATAGATAGTCACGCCATGTTTGATATTTTCATCAAATTAGCCGACTTTGTAACCTAGGATGCTATAAGATCTAGCCCATAAAAGTATGATGCCAATAAAATATATGTTAGATGGTTATTCTTTCTATATGTCACAACAAACACGACACATATGGAAATGTTGTGATGTATGGGCATATGGATAAGCTTTACATGCATGCAACCTACAAGGCCAAGAGAGGATGGATGGATACACTTTGCGAGCATGCACATGAAGGCCCAATAGAGGCAGGGCAGAGCAATGAAATTATAGAGATGGAGGGCAAGGGTTACTTTGTGAAAATGGATGGTAGGGGTTCATAGACACAAACAAATGGCATTGTCAATTTGGCTTGTTAGAGTAATCTATAGAACTCCTTGTTCACAATATAAACGCATTATGACATAATAACGACTTGTGCATTTGAATCTTAGCATTGATAATGAACCTTTTTAAAAAAACTCAATTGTTGTTTGAATGGAACTTGTTTAAGATGAACATTGTTGATGATTTTTTAAACATCTATCTTTCTATTTCGTTTTAAAACATCTCCACTTTATAAGTGCCAATGCATAGGCATTTATTGTTATTGGCATAAAGAGGACCTCAAATCTTTAACAAATTAACTAAGGCATCAATTTTCCAACCTTGTGTTGTGAAAATGACATCATGTCTTATAGTGACGCTTAGAAGGAGATCTTGAATTACCCATTTGTTTGTCACTATTGTTTGAAAAAATGTTTTGCAACCTTAATTATGAATTTTTTATTGTTTAAAATGCTACAATCAATGATAAGAATTGCACCTGTAGAGTTGAGAAAGGAAATCTTGGCTAAGCACTAGTTGTGGTTTAATATGAAAATACCAAACGAGTTCTAATACCAACTTGATTTGAAATATCAATAAAACTTTGATACCAATTCAACTCGAAAATCCTTAGATGTCAGTTAATTCTTAAATATACATAAACATCTGACTGGATTCGGGAAATTGAAGATCGCTTGACTATTTGCAAAATATCATGTGTATGTCTTACTTGTCCATAAACCCATAAACTAATGAATAACTTGAACTATAAATGAGATAACACAATAGAAAATAAAAGAACTCAAAATACATATGTAATTGACATACATCACTACATCTTCAAAGTCCCTTTAAATAGTATGATTGTGCTTAATCATCTCAAAATTCCAAATTACATTACAATATAAGCTTACAAAAACACAATTTTGAAGACACTACAAAAATCCATTGCTCAAATGTAGAAGCATTGTGCATCGTTGAGTTCCTGGTGAAAAATCATGCAAAATTGATATAAAATACTTGAAATTTCGTCAAGGTAACCGTCAACATGCTTTATGATGTTACCTCAAGTGCCTTGTACCCTTGGTACGCATTACGAGGCAAACAAACCTGCATTAATTGTGTGTCTTGCGACTTGGGGTGTGTGCCATTAAATAGGGTGCCCCTCCTAACCAAATTCTTGAATTAGTGGATAGCCTTTAATTACAATTTGTTGGGTTCTTGTAACCAAACCCAAACTACAGGGGAATTGCTTAAAACTATACAATATATATAGGTGGTCGGTGGTTCAAGCCCCATCAATCATACTATATAAATCTTTTGGTTATAATGATTGGCATATATTAAAACCATAATATATAACTCCCCACACGAACGTTGGAACAAACATATGTGGTTATAACAATATATCACATGGTTAAAATAACCCCTGCCGGAATATGTTGAGACGCCTCCGTGATCGGTGTTGGTTGTATGGTTGTATAACAAGATCAAAGGTCAATGGTCGAGGGCTTAGGCCCTTGGCCCTTTAGCCGCCCATATGTAACTTTATACAATGTTAAATATATAATATGCCATATAAATGTTAAGTCCTTTGCTGTGGCAGGTATGTTAAAACCTTTGGTTATGGAGGTCGTGGGTTTGACCCTCGTTGACTCCCAAACTTTTAATATACCTTAGACAATATTGGACAATGAGGGGTTGCCACGTGGCAACCTCTAATTGGCTCTTCCAATGCCACATGTCAAATTAGGATTGCACTAATTATCTACCACTTGTCAACAAACCATTGGTCCACTTGGAGGTATAATCTATCAACTCATCTGCCCAGTCAACTGTGTGATCAATCCACGTGGTACCTTGGGGTGTGGCCACATCACTTGTACGAGTGTCCCACGTGTCATTGTACGAACATGACACGTGTCCTTTTTACCCCTTTGACTTTTTTGACTTTAACTTGGTTGACATGAACTTTGACTGCCCATAACTTTTGCATACAAGCTCTGTTTGACTTGTCCTTTGCATTGTTGGAAAGCTAACAACAATTTCTATGCAATGATTCCATTTTGGGACACATTGAGATGGTCGAATTTTGAGCACTTATGGATCCCCTAAGACCTCTATGAGCGTTTTGGATCCTTCGGGACGTCTGTGAGCGTTCCTTAGATCCTTTTGGATCACACCTTCCCATTGAAGAACTTTTGGACCTCCAAAAGTATATGTACTCAACAATTTTTTTATGATAACTCTAACTCACTCTTCCATATTACTAAAATGTTCATATCCAATAACTTAATGATGAATCCTATTCACTCTTCCATCTTGTTGATTATTTTGGAAATAAGTCTTCATCTTGGGTCTTCGATCTTAGGTACTAGATCAATGCACTTCTATCTTCTTTTCTGGAATAGATCTCTGACTCTGGCCTTGGCACTGTAGCTAATGATATATATAGCTTTGGTTATAGCTCATATATTCTCTGAAAACAAAAGTCATGTTCACTGAATCTCTGTGATACATGTATCTTGTATTTCAACATCCACTCCCATCTCCTTCTGTTGAACATAGTCCATCTCGGCCAATATGAAACCAAGTGTAATGTGGATCTATGCCTTGGCCATTTGGACTCTCTGTTCTTGTACTACTGATGTTTTTGTAGAAGTCCCTGAATGAATACTCTGTTCATTGTCGCTTCTATCTTGAAGAACAATTATGCTTGTATTGTTATCATATGTACCTAATTGCTTATGTTCAAGGTATACATCCATACGAACATGACATAATATTTAAAGATTCTTATAGCATGCACCTTTATGTGCCTCTTATTTCTGAAGAGGATTACTTCTCCTTTACCAACTATAGAAAGTTTCACATTACTTTGATGCTCTTTCCGCTTCTGATCTACATGTTTCAATTGTCTACATCCTTCTGTTCCTTCGCCAATTCTTCAGAATCAAGAGTGTTGTCTAAGACAATTCGATCCAGATGCATCCCTTTAACTGATTACAAGACAACACATTTGTCCATATTGTTATCTAAAAGCTTAGAAATCCTCTTAACGAGATTCCTCTCCACTGAAAAACAATATGTATAGGTGGCTATCTAGAAATAGCCTTGACGAGATTCCTCTCACTCTATAATAAAGTGTAAGGTGGCTATATATGAATCTATTTAACGATGTTCCTCTCACTCTTTACATCATATAAGGTGGCAATATAGAAACTCTCTTTACAAAATTCCTCTCGCTCATACGAGGTGGCCATATAGAAATTTACAAAGTTCCTCTCACTCTTATAATCTACAATAAGTGGATTATTCATAAATGAAGCAGGGACACTGTCACCTCACTTGTTCAGTATCATCCATCCATCCTGCTTGGATAACGAGTACCTGACTCATCACAACCATAATGAAGACTGGAACAATATTGTTGATCAAGCTAACCATTCTTCTGAATTCACAAACTCTACCATCCATTGTTGCAGTAGCCAACCATGTTCCATTGAATAGTAAAAAATTGAAAAACAAAATTGAATATAAAGATGCGAAAGAGAATGAACCATCAACATATATTCTCTTCTTAACAAGAACAACATCAACCCAAGGACCTGTTTTGCTTTCAATCGTAGGTTGTAAATCTGGAACCTGGATACCAGCATTAGCTAGCATGTGCCCTATAGTGACAACTGTCAAATTCGTTTTCATCTGATGATCTCTCATAATGAACTCAATCCCATCCATGAATAGATGATACTTATTATGTTCCTTGTAGAAAATGGCCTTCCTTTCATACAAGTATGGACTTCCCAAAACCATCCTACAAATGTTAAGTGGAACCATGTCTAACTCTACCTCATTGATGAAACTAGATGTGATCGTGAACCGTAACTTGCATTGCTTAGTCACATGTATCTGAGCCTTATCACAAATCCAACCCAAAGGATATAGTCTCGGATGAGGCCTAGTTTCCAATCCCAACTTTTGAAAAACTTGCTCTGAAATAATATTCACTTGCGCTCCACTATCAACAAGTGTATCGATCTTAGTGTGCTTTGAGATAACTCATAAATGAAAAAGTTTTATTTTTTCCTTCCATTAGGGATTACTTTACACTTTGGAAAAGAAGTACGTGAACTAAAACTTGCTACATAAGATTTACCTTTGATGCTCATAGCTGCAACCTATATTGGCTAAGGTATATTAAAAGTTTGGGAGTCAACGAGGATCAAACCCGCGACCTCCCTAACCAAAGGTCTTAACATACCTGCCACAACCAACGTGCCACAACAAAGGACTTAACATTTATATGGTATATTACATATTTAAAATGGTCTTCTTTTTATCCTTTCTAAGTTGATCCCACTCTAGCTACAATTATGGATGCAACTTCCAACAATGATTCTCATCATGCCCTTTCTTCTCGCAATGAGAACATGTATGCATCTTCATTTCTTTACCCTTCGACTGCTTCTTGAAGTTATGTAGATTCCTTTTTCCTTTACCACCAATTCACTTGGCCTTCTTTTGATCCTCATATATTTCTTCCACCATGGCCTTCATTGCCATGAACACATAAAATAATGCATCTTCATTACCAAAAGGATTTGGATTAGAAGAATCCCTATCTTTTGTTGAAGCTATTTCTTACTTTCGAAATGCACGCCTCGAACCAATCTCAGGAATGTATTCTTCAAACGATCCTTCATTAAGCCTGAGTTTAGACCTCATAAGCATTCACTTGCAAATAAACGTCAAAACCAACTCTCATACCACACGATATGAAAATACCAAACGAGTTACGATACCAACTTGATTCGAAATATCAATAAAGCTTTGATACCAATTCAGCCCGAAAATCCTTAGATGACAATTAATTCTTAAATACACATAAACATTCGACCAGATTCTGGAAATTGAAGATCGCTTGACTATTTGCAAAATATCATGTGTATGTATTACTTGTCCATAAACCCATAAACGGATGAAGAACTTGAATTGTAAATGAGATGACACAACAGAAAATGAAAGAACTCAAAATACATATATAATTGACATACATAATTGCATCTTCAAAGTCCCTTTAAATAGTATGACTGTTATCATACTCAAAACCAAACTCTGGATTGCAAGTTATGGCCGCTTGAAGTTCTTTGGGCGTTATCAATCATGGGTCACGTGGCTCCCATGTGGCTCCACCTCATTCGTACCATCCCCAAGATCCTTCATCCACGGGGGAAGTCCATCCACCATCCAATCCAACAGCGGGACTTGATCCTCATTTAACACACATGTTGTAGGGGAGTTCGATGTTCGGTGCTTCGGCGGTGAACGCCCCTTTTCCTTTCTGTATGCATGTCCTCCAGAGTCCTGAATTCTCGAACTCCTAAAGGAGCCTAAAATCTTTCCACGTGGCTTCGGCCTTCGGGCCTTTTGGCTTATCTATGACACTACACCCCAAAACTTCGGAGTCCCGAAGTCCCGGACTCTCAAAGGGTCGCCCCCTCACGTGTGGTGACATACTAAACGCGGAGGTAAGGACAAGTGGGTCTCGAGTACTCCACCCTACAAATGGACCAAGCAAGTAAGTGCCAGGGGTGACACACAGAAAGGCAAAGATGACACGTGGCCCCTACAGTGGGTGACATGTGTCAAGTTCTAATCGTCACACAAGTTCTACAAAACATGCAAATCCAGGTGACACGTGGCACATCAATCGTGGGTCCACGTCACCCCGGGTGATGTCACCGTGCCACGTCACTCCAAATTGATAGCCTTCGAACACACTTAGATCTCACAGTCAAGATATGTCCACGTAGACCCATTGATCCACAGCCTCCGTCACTTTGCAACTTTGACATTCAGGGAATCTATTGTGTGACTTCCTCCTTGCTCCCAGAGTGATCAACGTCAAACTTACCTTGGCATGGATCCATCGGCTAGGGGAGATCCTAAAGGGTCCCTAGATCTACGTTTCTTGTTACTTCACAGCTACGAACTTCATGGGTTTCGACATTATGGCAGCTCCACCCTTCCGAAGTAGGACTTCGTGGAAGTACCGTACACGAGTCCCTCCATTGTTTGATCGAATGGTTAAGAGGGGTTCTCAATGAACTCCCCAGATCCACAACTCTCATCAATTTATAACTCCAATGTTTTGGTGTAATAACACCTCTGTTCTTCCGAAGTAGTTAACATTGGACTTACCTCGGCATAGATCCAACGACCAAGGGGACTCTCGAATACCCTCAAATCTATGGCTCGCGTTACTTCGCAATTGATAAATGGGTCAAGGTTTAACAGTGGGACAAGTCTATCTGCCATAGTTAGGGAAACCGCCAGATGTCGATTAGCCTCGTGGGTAGCTGTAACAATAATTTTTCTTCGACTGGTTTGCAAATGGTAAGGTTCTAACACTATGGAGCTCTTAACTCTCGAAGTTCCAAAGCCAGAAAGGCTTAGCTCCTTTCGAGCCCAGCACAGGGTTCCCAAACCTTGGTCATATGGGTCCTCTGAAAATTCTCGTGGGCTACACACTAATTTCTTAGTTGTGAATTGGTTAAGGACATGGGCATGAGCCCTCGGTCACAGAAGTGAAGGTTCTGAAGGAGGCGCCCTCCTTCCACAGAGTTTAAACTCAGTATTCCTGCAATAGTAAACTTGATAGGTCGACATGACATAAACATTCTAATTAACCCTACCTCGACTTTCTTGCAGACTCTCATTCCATAACTCCCTAGCTGCTAAGCTGAGGCAAACAGAAGACCATTCAAAAGCATCAATTCACAGAGAAACAATAAGCATTTCTACCTTAATCATTCAATAAAGGTTTTAGTCTTAAGCATGTATATTCCATCGTCATTTAATTTCTAGTACACAGAGTATGAGAACACTTATCAGAAACCAGAATCATGAAGCGACTGTTGAAAGGGGTGCATGTTTCCACCCAACCATAGGCACAACCACTCCTGATCAGATTTACCACTGGCCACCCCCTATCTAGACCATGATGCTCTGAGAGAGACTTTTTTTTTCTTTCTCTGCGACAGTAAGGGACGAAGGTTACTCTCCTCCTCCCATGGGTCTTTGCAACCGGTTTTCTCTGTACCAAGAAAGGGGGTCTACAACGAGTACTTTCACAGTCACTCATTGGCCCCATTTATTAGCTTGGACTGAAAACCCTGCCATCAACATCTTACACCCAGAACGAGCTTATTTCTTAGTTCTCCCTCGAACCAGAGAGCTGCAAGCATTCTTCTCTCTCCTAGATAATTTTCTCTCAACTATGCTTCCTCGCAGATCTTCCTTTGCCCACGAAATTACCTATTTTATTTCCTTCCTCAGCAATGTTGCGTGGGTCTAAATCCCAAACTCATGGTCAAGTCTGGAAGCCCTTGCAAATGGGTACTCTGCCCCATCTCCTCATTAACTCTTGAGGAGGACTTTTCCAACTACCAGCCTGACTGGTAATTCATTTCTAGGTTAGAGGATTGTCCTATGTTTGAGCAAATAAATCCAATTAGGTATTTGTTTGGTGGGGGTCATCTCAACCATTTTTGGTACCCTCCCCAGCTCTCTCATAGCACCATGGTCTATCTTGGCAAACCCCCCTTTCAGGAGTTATGCAACACTATCCATTTTCAATTAATAACAGAAAATACATACATTACCTTTTATAACAAAAGGTTCATAAAATCCAACATTCACACATATTTAGTCTGCCGCAACCTCTCGACAAGTTATAGTTATATTTACAAACT
>JASDQU011026284.1:0-32004 GCA_032191745.1 Picea mariana
AAGAAGGCGTCCTAGGCCTAATTTAGTTTACACCTAGGGTTTGCTTCTAGGGTTTTGAAAAGCCTTGTATCTAAGCAACACTTTTCAGCCATAGGTTTGTGTTTGTAAGCTAGCCGTTTTGCCAAAGAAGTCTTAAGGAAAGAAGAGGAAGCATTAGGCC
Source organism: Picea mariana (assembly GCA_032191745.1). Lineage (NCBI taxonomy): Eukaryota > Viridiplantae > Streptophyta > Pinopsida > Pinales > Pinaceae > Picea > Picea mariana. Next base: position 161 of record JASDQU011026284.1, read on the forward strand.
TAGCCTTATCTACACCTAAGCAAGTCTTCTCTTCTTAGGGTTTTTGGTTTGGTGGCCTTGCCATAGCAACACCATCAAACCCTAATCCTCTTGTCCTTAAGTTTAAGCCTTCCAAGCCATTAGTCTCACCTCAATTGATTCCATTAACCCAAGGCACTAGTCTAGAAACACTTTTGAGCTTGTTTATGCTTAAACTCTCTTTCAAACTTCTCAATTTGAAACCCTAAACTAACCTAGCGTCTAACCCTATCACCTAGAACTAACCCTAATGCTGATGACATCTTGCCTATTTTAGACTTGTGTTTGGATAGAAAGTTGCGGCTGAGTCATCTTATCATAGCCATAGAGGTTTCATGAATTTTCATTGGTTGAATTAGTTAAAACGTCCACTTCTTGGCTAGCTAACCCTAACCCTACAACAAAAATTATATAGGTGACGTCACATTGCTTTGATCTCTTGTTTGGCTTGCAACGTTGTGACTTTTCTCACCTCTTTTGATAGACTTTGAGTCATTAATTACATTTGTGAGCATATTAAAGAAAACGTTCCACTCATTGTCTTCATTTTGACCTATTAATTGATGCTTGACGTCACATCTATAGTAGCAACAATATTGGTGACGCAACAACATTATCTATATGAGCTGATTTGAGATATTTATTGCATTATGATATAATACAAGGACTTAATTGTGTACATTGAATGCTCTTATCTCTTGGTGTACTTATTAAAGAAGTAATATAAGTCTTTGTCTTTGTTTAGCAATTATTGACTTCGTCAATAATAGCATTTGATCATTGCTCATATGTATATTAGAAGATAGTCATTAATGCTTTGAAGTACTAACCCACTGCAGCACATATTCTAGTTTTATTTGTCTTGTCTCGCAAACAGGTGCCATCTAGTGGAAGATCTCTTTGACTATCTCATCATTGGCAGTAATCTGTGAAAGGGAACCTCTTACCTTGATCCATTACCCCTTTAGCCTTTTCATTAATCAGATTACCTGGGGATGTCTCCCTTGGACCAGCCATCCTAAATAGAAAGAGCCCCCCATCGAGGTGACAGTGGGTGGGGAAGCTCCTGTTACGCCGGTTTTAAGCCTTGACTCAAGCTACCTAAACCCTTCCTACAAACCGTGCGATAACAGGACCCAACCAAATCATGCCCAAGTAACTGAGCACACACAGTGTTCCCATCAACCTCAAACTGGAGTGAATATGATCTCAATATAATATTCAAGGTTTAAGATAGCAAGTGGAAGAGACAACAGGTGGTTCGACCGGAGAGTTTGGAATTTGAATGGCACAAACAACTCATTTCGTAGGTGCCCTATCATAATTTACCACATAACAATAACATGCAATATTGCTCTCGGTTGTATGGGTTTCATAACTACAGACTTCCACTTTCAACAGAAAAAAAAATGAAGCCAATCCCTTTTAACAACACTGCGTAATGAGCGACCAAATATAACACGTGCCCAACCAAAAAGCATGAATAGTGATTTCATCAACTTATGGGTAGCATTTTCTTCATATTGTGTAATTTTTACCAGGCAATGGTGATGGTAAGGTCATGTCAAGAAAGCCAACAACTGAGGGTTTTGCCAAGACAAGGCACAAAATGCTTCAATCTTCCATCATAGTTACATAAAAAACCATAGAGTCGAACATGGCGTGGGCATACTTAGTCACAGAGACCAGTAATGTCAAGATATAGGTGGGGCATTCACAAAGCCCAAAGTTTAGGCATACTGTGATAACCAACTTCCACAAAGAATCCAAACTTGAAAACCAATCCATGACCAAGTAGGCTCCATTGCAATCTTTACTCAATAATTCCAGTGAGCAATTACACATAGCAAGGACCACGCGACCAACTTTTAAAAGCCAACAGTCCTAGAACGATCACCACATGAAGCCAAAAATGAAACCAAAACACACAGTTCTAAAACATCACATCTTGAGAATCACACAGACCACGAGAAACCAGAGCCAAAATTTGATTCAAAGGGCAGAGTAATTTTCATGAATGGAAAAGTAAGAAAACCCATACTTGGAAAAGTTTGCGCAAGGAGAAAAACCAAGATTGTATACCTCCTCCACGACCAAGCAAGGTGGAGAAACAATAACTACCAAGGCCAAAAATTGCAAGAATGACTAGGGTGACAGGTTCGAGGGGAGTTTGAGTGACGTGCATTTACTGTAAGTCGCTTCTCCCTTCAAACTTCATTGAATTTTTAGTACGAGCCAAGCCCACTAGCCAACTTGCCATAGCACTATGTTCAAACCATTAATCACTGAAACTCCAAAATTTCTGTATTACTTTTGAAAAGTGCGCGATAGTCCAAGGTGTGCCACCCCTTGCCAATATCAAATTCCTTCAAATGACAATGTGCTAAGAACACAACCCACTATGCAATTCAAACAATGCGCATAACCATAATAGCAAGGGTCATGATCGTCCAAACCATTTAGTTCCATGAACAATACACAACATTAAAACTTGGAGTATAACTCTTTCATCCAAAAAGGGCACCATTATCATATTTTATGAGGGACCATCCAAACCTATTTAGTTCCATATTTTAATCACCAACCACCACATATTATCATAACCATTTTAAACCATGATCTAAAACAAATGAACTGTAGAAAACTGTGTTGCTACCATCACATGGACAGAAAAATATAAGCGTTGCTTATCCACCATATTCCAATGAGTATAACAAGGGGTCCCACCTACTAGTATATTATTAATATAGACAAATAATAAAGCTTGGCAATCATTTACGAGCATAGTATTCATCGTTGCACTTTTAAGCGTCAAGAAACTAGTGACTCCACAGGGAAATCTGTTTCCAACATATTAAGAACTCGGAATGTTTGGTTTTGCATACCAGGTGAACTGTAGATCAAAGAATTAGTTACCATAATGATTATGCAACAGGGGGAGTGAGGTGCTTTAAGGGGAAAAAATGATCTGGGACTTTGGGAATAGCTCATGAAAAGTGTTACATATGAGGGGTTTGCTCCTGTATGCATCACATTCAATTGGTCACAATGAAAGTGTTTATTGTTTTAAGGAGAAAAAATTACGGTGTGCTTTTTTGAATCTCAGGGTGGGGGGAAGAAAGGGAAAGTAGAAAATAGGGGTGAAAATCCAATTATCTATCTAACAACAATACTGGAAGCAAAAAACAATTCCAGTGATGTCTACAAGGGGGACATCATGACAGCTGTGTAACTTGATTGTTATTGACTAACAATACTTACAAAATAACATCCTTGTGGCGAAACTGATCCAAAGTTTGTTTATGATAAACAAAAAGGAAAACAATAAAAGAAAAATAGCAGAAACAAAACAACAACAAAAAAGAAAAACGACAAGAAAAAATCAAAACAATGAAACATAAAACTATAATATAACAGTGACTTTCATGCAACATTCAATCTTCAAACTGGTTCCACATAGTGTTTCAAGTGGGAACCATTGGTACTATATGAAAATAATCGTTCTTCCAAGTCCTTTAGGAGATAAGGATTTGCGCCCAGGACAAAAGCGATTTTAAATGGACCCAACCATAGTTTTTGAAACTTTGAATGTCTTGCTCTGTCAGCATGGGCTGAATCCCAAAGAAAGACTTTCTCATTTACTTTAGACCCGACAACTTTTGCGATTTTGTTGAAATATTTCTCCACAGTTTGTTGTCGTCTCTTTATGTTTTCCAAGGCAAACATTCTTTGTTCCTCTAAAGCTAACAACGCATTTATCCTTTGAGGGACATTAGAATAATTTAATTCTTCGATCTGTAGCATCAACCATAAAGAAGAAAGTTATAGTTCAGTAGGAAAAATAACTTATTGGCCATAAACAAGTTGGAAGGGAGTACAACCTATGCTTACCTTGGTAGTAGTGCGATCTGCCCAAAGGGCGTAAGTGAGGAGAGTGTGCCATTGATGAGGCTTATCTTCAATGAGCCTTTTGATGATCCTAACCAAAGTTTTATTAGTAGACTTGGCTTGCTCATTTCCTCGAGGGTAATAAGATGATGAGGTGAAATGTTTGACTCCCAACTTTGCTATAAACTGACTTAGCTTAGCGGAAATGAAAGCGAGACTGTTGTTTGTAATAATTTCTAAAGGAATGTCGAATCTGGAAAAAATATTAGTTTCAAGGAAAGAAATAACTTGTTCATCCTATGAGTTTTTAAGTGGGACAACTTCAGTCCATTTAGTGAAATAATTTGTGGCTGTCAAGATAAAACTTTGCCCTGCTAAAGATGGAGAGTTAATAGGACCGATAAAGTCCTGACCCCATTTTGAAAAAGGAAAATCAAGGAGTACAAGTTGCAAAGGCATGGCAGAAAGGCGTTCTTTCCCAACAAATTTCTAGCACTTCTCACAAGATCTTGAAAAGTTATAAGAATCTCGAAAAATTGAGGGCCAATAATAACCTTTTTTGATGATTTTAAAGCAGTTGTTTTTGCCAAAAAAGTGACCACCTACATGAATAACAAAATCTGAAGATCCATGAGTTTCCTGTAACAATTTTTTAGCTTCCTCATTATCTACACATCGAAGTAATATGCCATTAACAGATCTTCTGAACAAAAATTCTCCTAAAATAATATATCTAGAAGATTCAATACAAAGCCTTATCTTTTGATGAGTATCTAAATCATCTAGGCATTTCTGATAAAGCAAGTAATACACCTGATTTTTATACCAGGGATGTTCAGCTATGGGAAGGGTTTGACTCTTGATGTAAAATAATGTTGAAAGAGGATTATCTTGTTCATCAATTTATTCACTTGCTTTACCATGTTGAGCCAAGTGAAGGGCTAAGTCTCGTCCCTTAATCATTTTCGAAGTCATGATGGTTAAATCATGCTCCTGAATCTTGGCAAGCCAATGTGCAAGCTTTCTTGAATGATAAGTCTGTGAAAGCAAAAACTTGACCATAGGCAAAGGGAATTTTACAAGAGTGTGCTTGCCTAGGATAAAGTGGTGAAATTTCTCCATAGCTTTAACAAGAGTGAGAGCATGTTTTTCAATGTAAGAATACTTAAATTCATCATCTGATAAGCTTTGACTCATGTAAGCTGTTGGTTTTTCATTATTCTGGTCATCACATTGTAGGAGAATAACAAAGACTGCTTCCTCAGTGGCAATAGTGTATACAATAAAAATTTTCTCAAAGTCTGATTTTGCCAAAACCAGTGCAGAACTGATTGCTTTCTTAATCCTTATGAAAGCATTCTCGACGTCTTTAGTCCAAGAAAAGGAGTGATATTGCTTGAGAAGATTGTGAATTGGTTTGACCATTAAAGCAAAATCAAGAACAAATCTACAGACAAAGTTGATAATGCCCATAAAGGATTGAACCTCCTTTTTATAAGTGGGGGCAGGAAGGTTCATAATAGCAACGATCCTTTCCGGATTTATACTTATTCCTGAATAAAAAATGATATGCCCAAGGAGCTTTCCCTTGGTAACGCCAAAAATAGATTTAGAAGGATTTAGAGAAATACCGAACTTTCTGCATCGCATGAGAAATTTTCTAAGATGACCAAAATGATCCAACTGGTTTTTTGAATAAACAGTCAAGTCATCAAAATAAACCCGAATAATCTTACCGATCAGATCATCAAAAACTATCTGCATAGATTTTTGGAAAGTGGCATCTGCATTAGATAATCCAAAAGGCATGTGTTGACAAACAAATGTGCCCCAATGTGTAGTGAAAGTGGTTTTGTATTTATCAGTCCTTTTTACCTTGATCTGATTATAACCAGAAAAACCATCAAGTAAAGGCATCATTTGTGACCCTACAACTTGCTGCAAAATCATTTCCATGTTATGGAGAGGAAAATGGTCTTTTACGCTCTCTCTATTCAATGCGTGGAAATCAACGCATAGTCAGATCTAACCAGTTGTTTTTCGAATGAGAACCAAATTGGAAACCTACTTAGAATACTTAACAGGGAAAATTATCCCAACTTTCAAAAGTTTTTCCAACTCCTTCCTAATAGTAGCTTCAAGTGCGGGGTTACTGGGTCTTTGTTTTTGCCTAACTGGTTTTATACCTTCCTTGATAGGAATGGCATGCTGTATAAGAGCATGATCAAAACCACGAAGATCCGCATATGACCAAGCAAAAACATCTTGAAATTCACGAAGTAACTCAGTGAATTTCATCTTTTCTTCATCAGTACATTGGTCACCTATCTTAACATTCTATGGGAAATCAGGTGTTCCAATGTTTAAGAAAATGGTTTCACCCACTTTCCTTTTTGACTCCTCTTGTTTATGTGTTTCTTTGTTGCCTACATCACTTGATGAAAATGAACTTTCTAGAGGAGTCAAGTCTTTCAGAATTTTGTTGTTTTCCATGGAGATAACCTCCTTGGGCTTATATGGTTCATTCTGTATGAAAGCATAGATGCTTTCATCACTAGGGAAGACCTGCCATGATTCTACATTGTCAGGAATATGACGACGATATAAATATGGAAAAGTACAATCTGGTCTTTATGGTAGAAGTTGCCGAGTAGGAGAGGCTACAAATACAACTAACCTATCAGCCATTGAATTAAGTTCCCTTTTAACATGAGTGATGTTAAATGATAGTAAGTTCGAGATAAGCATAAAAACAACTTGTGTGTACGGTTTCATCAACTTGTTGCTAAGATAATATATTTTACATACAAGGTTCACAACAAGTTCAAAGTCCCCCAAAACTGTAAGGTGTCCACAACCTAAATTATAAGCATTTTCAATGCCTAGCAATAATGCTTCAAACTTGGTAACGTTATTCATGCAAGCAAATTCAAGTCTATAAGAAAAGTTGTGAATTTTACCTACATATGAGTATAAGATAATGCCAACTCCACTACCTTCGTTGGAGCATGATCCATCGAAGTGCATGTGCCATATACCATCCTCTAGGTCAATTTGTTTCGGGGTAGTGTCACCCTCGTCCGCAAAGATGGGGTACACTCCGAAATATTCCTTGACATAGTTTACGTTAGGCTGTGGAATGCTCTCTATGTACGGTGATATTCTTCCTTCCCTCAGGACTATGATATTCTTTCCATTCTGAGAAATAGATAAGTGTGTCCCGTGAAGTGAAAGATATCCACCTGTCAAGGCTTGTCAGTCTCTTCCTAAGATGATAGAATAATTACTTACTGGCATGTCAATTACTTGGATGTTAAGGGTTATCCTTATTTTAGGATGTGTGCATAGAACCAAAGTTGCGTCTTTGATTTCCCCTATAGTCGATTGCTGTAGACTATTATATGAGAGCATACTTCTATAATTTTCATTAGTACATGATAAGCCTAGCTCTTCCATAATAATTTTCAACATTACACTTGGGCCCGAGCCGCTGTCAATTAGGCAACAATGGGCTATTTTATCCATAATTTTTACAAAAATGAAAAATGGAGGGTTTTTTTATAGGGCGTCTAAAATGATTTACACCTACTTTATTTACAATAGAATCTTCTTCTTTAGCCTCTTCAGAAAGATTGGCTATGGTGGAAGCTTTCTCTTCCATAAAATTTTTGAGATGCTTTTGTTGTTCAGGGACGACAACCATGTCCACAAGAGTAGCATCAGCCTTGATATTAGCCAATTGGATGAGAATGTAATAATTGGAAGAAAGAAGAGGGGACGAAACTCCTTGACTATCATGAGTCTTGGTAGCATGTACAATGACATCTTGTGAAGATGAGCTTGGAATAGAAGAAGTATGAAGGGGATCATATTTTCCTTTTGAAGCATAAGATTTATTCCTAGTGTTTATGATCATGACATATTCCGCTTCTGCCCAATCTAGAACAACAATAGTGGTTTCAAGCTTTTTGCCAAATATTTTATCTTTGGCACTCTCCTTTACCTCACAAGTACTTTCCTCGTGATTTTCCTCACAAAAGTTACACCAACTGCGAGACATGATGGCTTTGGACTGAAAGTTGTTTTCATTTGTATTCCTAAGAGGTGGTGAAGAAGAAGATGATGCCCCAAGAGTAAGCGAAGAGACATTTCCATTTCACTCGTATGCTATCATCCAATTGTTCATATCATGTACAAGTTGTAGGAGGGAAGACATGTCCATTTGTTTAACCGAGTCCCCTTTGGGGAGACCTGTTCTTTCTAGTTGTTCTTCATATTCTAGACAAGTATGTAGGGCAGAACCAAGATTATCAATAGCATTTTCTTCAAGCCTATGCCGATAAGGGGAAGGTAGAGCATTATAGTAATGCATAAAAGCAGCTTGGTTCTGAGGGCGAATAAGTTTGGAAATTTGCTTATACAACTTGGTGAAACAGAGGTTGAAAGACTTAATAGTCTCACCGTCCTTGTGTGCAATGTTATTATATTCCCGCAATTGTTCGACTGAGCTCTTAGACTACCCATACATATATGTGACACACCAACCAATGGGTGATTTTAAGAACCCCCCCTAAATTTATATGTATAATAGAAGGGTGAATGCCCGTGATATAAAGGAAAAATCGAAGGCTATTTTATCAATAATATAATATGTATATATAATTTTTTTGCAAATCTTTCACTGAATTATAAACTCTTGTAAAATGTTGGCGAGTCTTTCACCGAATTATAAAACCTTGCAAAGTCTTGGCGAAGTTTTTGGTAAAATATAAAACCATATATAATAATAGGAAAATGTATTCATTAAACTGTAATATACTTATTTTACATATTTGGAAAAAGAAACATAATTCATCCATCCTCTAGACAATGCTGCAAGCATTAGGGGTTATGTTTGTCAAGGTTCTCACTGTACACTCTTGTGTATCCCTCTATCGATTTTGATGATATTTCGCCACAAAGTTCATGTGTGTTGAGCCAGACCACCATTTTCGTCAAGCTTGGGATATATTAATCTTTGCTCTACCACTTCTATTATGGATTATTGATTACTGATTCATTGATTATGAAATGACCCTTCAAACAAGTTCATCACAGGATGTTCTTAAATATGAGCGCACATAATTCTATCCATCAATAACTCCAAAAGTATAAGAATATTGATAGGTCACATTCCATGCATGACTTCCTCTCTAATTATCTATTTGTACTAAAAAGGGAGCACTTTCCAAGGAAAAGAGGTCTCTTTTATCCCTTTATATTTTTACTGTCTTATCAAAAGTAGAGGGACACATAGCTTTATAATAAATGTTGGGCATAAATTAGGCCTTAGAAAAAGAGATAGTTTGAATTAGATTGCCATAATTTTGCATGAACAACAAGAGATGTAGATTAAGTAAGGGATATTATGTCATCCTGTATATCTATACCTAGCAGTAGCACGGTGCATAGTCAAAGTCCTATCACCTATTTTAAGCCCATTAAGGGTAGCACATGATATGTATGTCACTTAGATCCTACCACATGTCGACTCCCAAAATTGAGTTGCAAAAAACTACTGAAGAAATAAATGATCCAGAATTATATAGAAAGTTATTTTTGCCGTGTGATACAAGCACCAATAAGCATACCTCTTTCTTAGTTACATAAAACTCTCCATAACATGTGGATTACTACTAGAAACTTGCCGTGTGATACAAGCACCAATAAGCATACCTCTTTCTTAGTTACATAAAACTCTCCATAACATGTGGATTACTACTAGAAACTATGTAATGATTTTTTTTCAATCTTGTTCTTTGACTTTGACTTCGAGAACGATAGTGGAATAAACATTCTCTCATCCTCGACTGGCTACATGTAATGCTCTTTTAGTCTTGGCAACAAAAGTATAATTGCATTAGAGGAATGTCGGTCTCTTGATAATAGGTCTCCTATGAGGAACACATAGCAACCTAGTGCATAAACCATTTTTCTCTTTGCTTAGCTAAGTAGAACTCATTTCTCTTTCTAAATAACCAATAAGTATTTTCAAAGAAAATATAAAATAAACATACTAGATCCTAAAAGGTGAAGATGCTTAAGTCATGCCACAAAGTGGAAGGAAATAAAAAAATATTTCCTTGAACCATCAAATATATAAAGAAAATAATAATAATTATGAAAAACACATTGGAGACTAACCAAAGCCATATATTAAGCCTAATACCACATGTTTGTCAAACAAACATGACAAAAAGATGAAAACACATTTATTTTACTCAACAAAGGTCTTTAACTTTAACCCAAACCCTTGACTCAATGGAAATAAGATGAAACCAATCATGCCACAACAAAGGGTTTAGTCAAACATCAAATGAGAACTAGAAGCATTTGAGGGACTAACACAATTTTTAACCAAAATAAACCCAAAATTTCAAATTTGACAAAATGTTCCAAAATGTAACAAACAAACAAACCATTAAAATTTACTAAGATATTACAGCTAGACATGAAAGAAATTTCATCTACTCGAATGATCCCATTCATGCTCAACAAAAGTCTTGTTAATTTAGTTATTTACCCTTTAATACTTGGACACTATCTATGTGAAGAGATAGGTCATAGCTTCATCAAATTCCTGCTTCATTTCCCGTCACATAAAAGAAAGGGACAATGTAATAGTTAAATATCAAAATATCAATCTTAAAATAACTTGCATCAAGGAAATATGGCTCTAATGTTACAATGAAAAATACAAAATATAGAACCTATTTTTACCTGAAATGTAACCTCAAATTGACATATAGTAATGTTGCTATGATAAATAATTTCCTACCTACTCCAAAAAAAGAGGAACAATGAATCACACGAATCACATCATTTGTGCTATTCCATTCACTATTTCTTGCACTACCAATGGAACACTTATACCAACTTTGACTTCAAGAATGATAGTGCAATAAACATTCTCTCATCCTCCACTCTCTACATGTAATGCTCTTTTAGTATTGGATTCAAAAGTATATCTGCATTCAAGGGTTCAATCAAACATCAAACGGGAACTAGAAGCATTCAAGGGAGTAATACAATTTTTAACTAAAATAAACCCAAAAATTCAACCTTGACAAAATGCTCCAAAATGCAACAAAAAAACAAACCATTAACATCTATCAAGATATTAGAGTTAGACATCAAAGAAATTTCATCTTCTTGAATGAGACCATTATTGCTTAGCGAAAGTCTTGTTAAATTAGCTATTTACCTTTTAATACTAAGACACTATCTATGTGAAGAGACATGTCCCAACTTCATCAAATTCCATCTTTTTTTCCTGTCACATACAAGAAAGAGACAATGTAATAGTTAAATATCAAAACATCAATCTTAAAATAACTTGCATCAAGAAAATGTGGCTCCAATGTTACAATGAAAAACACAAAACATAGAACCTATTTTTACCTAAAATGCAACCTCAAATTGGCATATAGTAATCTTGCTATGATAAAGAATTTCCGATCTACTCAAAAAATAGAGGAACAATGAATCACAAGAATCACATCATTTGTGCTAGTCCATTCACTATTTCTTGCACCACCAATGGAACAATATACTGAAATAAGTGTCTCCTAGGCCCTCATATATATTGGATTATATCAAATTCCCAATTCTCATCTTGGTGCTCATTTTCTTCATTTTGAGCAAGACTTTCTCCAATGGACTATCATTATGAGCCTCCAAAGAATTATGTTCCATATCAAGTTCATTAGATAAATTTGTGATATTGTTTTCTCCCCTTCTATCACAATCTGATCGCCAAAGAGATAGTGCTCTTTCATATGGAAAATCGGTAATGTCATACTTTGTTACATATAATATTAAACATATATCCATATGTTTATCAATCTTGTTCCTCATCTTTGACTTCAAAAATAGCAGTGCACTAAACATTTTTTCATCCTCCACTGATTCCAAAATCATGGTTTGACACAAATCCGTCAATTTGAAATATTCTGATATGTTTTCCTATAAGTATTGGATAGCAACTAAAATAGTCCATAATCTTGTTATTCCACAAAATTTTAGAGGATTCTCCAAAACATGAAATTGCTTCCACATTGTTTCAACGAAGCGTGTGGCTTGTTAAAACAATTTTGATTTATCTGAAATACCTTCAACCATGTATCTCGACCTTCTTGCAAAAGTGGTGCACTAAAGTATTTTATTTTGCCACAAAGTCGTGTTTTAAAGTAGTTTGACATTTTTGTTGTTCCGACATTGAGGGTACACCACAAACATGACCTCCAACAATTCATTTCGAGGAAATCATTCTCTTATTTCCAATGATAGTGATTTTGCAATTTCTATCAAGTTGCGTCTAAGTGAAATAACAACATTGTCGAATAGGTCTCTTGACACATGGCACTCTTTGGTGGTTTGTCCCTTCTTATCAATATAGTGAAAATGAGCCATATAATCACACACTGCCATACATAGTATCCTTTTTTCATCAAACTTAAAAAAAAAAATCAGTATGATTGTAGTCCAATTTGTAAATCGTGGACTTGCGAAAGCGTTTGGCATCATATACAAATTATCCAATGAAAGGCATGCAAATTTTCTTATATTTATGTATTCTACAATATACATTGTGCGACTTTGGGACATTTTCATGAGGACAGTCATTTCATCTAGCATAGGAAGAATTCCAACCAATGTTAATAATGTATCTATGTCAGTTAGTTGAAAGAGAAGATCTTGAGTTGTATCTACACTAAAGTGATGTTCATACATCACCCCTACCAAGGACTAGTACTCAGTAAATAATCTTTGCGTTGGTCCATTCAATGAGATTCATCTTGTATCAACATCTTTTAATGGCTTGTTTCCATTTGTAACATTGTCAACGGATTTTTTAAACTTTGGAAATTGTTTGGGACTACGAAAAAAGTATGCATAAGCCTCTTGTACAAGATATTCAACTTTTGAAACCGATGGAAACTTGCTTACTATTTTAAATGCAAGATTCATCATATGATCCATACAATGAATACTCAACATATACAGTGAAGTTGATAGTTGTAGTCTAACACAAAGGCCATTCCTTTGTCCTTGCATTACTGATGCTCCATTTGCTCCATCTGCTCCAACACATACTAACTTTTTTGCGATCATTAAATGATCCATACCACCAATTTCCTTCAAACTATTAATAACAAGTTCATAAATATTTTTAGGTGTAGAATTCTCCCTCATTTTATGAATCCTAAGTATATAGAAATGCCTAATATGGTCATTAACCATGTAAATACTCATGTAGATCCATGATGTACTATCAATAGTTGTAACCTCATCCAAATACAATGACAAAACATATCAATTGCAATCTTCTCTTTCATATCATCCTTTTCTACTTGAGCTAGATATTTTTCCCATTCCCAACCGCTCGTTAAAGACTAATGAGAAGATGGAAAGTTTGGCATTTGAAGAAAATATAGATATTTCATGTAATTTGGATCATATTTCATAGGATGACCTTTGGATGAGGTGTGAAATACAATACTTAATTGAATTGTCTTGGATAACAAATTTATTTCCACCGTCTTTCCGAATAGAGATGTGATGGTTCTTCCACTTGCGTCAAGTTTTTGTTGATGATTGCAGCATCGTGTGAGATTCTCCAGGTTGTTCTCCTCTAGACTGAGTTGAGATGATTTGTGAGAGAGCCAATGTGTTGGGCGTGCCCATGTGATGGGTGTGCGTCAGACTCTGGACTGAGTTGTGATGACGTGTGGTCTCTTGTCTACTCCTCTGGACTAAGTTGAAATGAATTGAGATAGTCTCCTGCCTTGTACTCCTCTAGACTGAGTTGAGTTGGCTTAAGATGGTCTCCTGCCTTGTACTCTTATGGACTTAGTTGAGTCGGCTTGAGATGGTTCTCTAGATGGTTCTTCTATGGACTTAGTTGAGTTAATCTGTTGAGTATGACGTCCCTGTGGGTGAGCACAAGTGGACGTGTCCCTAGTGGTTGAGCACTAGAGGATGAGAGAGATCCCTGCAATATTGTCTGAGAGTAAGATTTGTTGTAACCCTAATTTGTGCTGTAAAGGGTACAAGTCGGCCCCACCATGTAAAGATAATTAATATTGTGTCAAAGATTAATTATATTTTAAGATGTTCATGTCGACCCTATTGTGCCAAGTGTCTTGTCTATTCGTTGAGCTAGGTATTGTATAAATAACAGATAGATCCCCATTATGGATCATCTCTCATATGCTTAACACATGGTCTGAAATTATGAGGACCGAAATGCACACTTTTCTAGGCACTAGTTTTCTCAGTCATAGAAGCACCCTCTTGTGTGTTAGGGTTTGGTGGTGGATGGTGGATCTTCTCTTGAGAATATAGCAAAGGATTGTTGGGATTTTCCCTTGGTTGAGAAGGGTTTTCCTAGGATAAATTATGGTGTCTTTTGTGCATGGTTATTCTTCTTGTGATCTTGGTTTACTGTAGCATGTGTATTGTTGTTGCAGTGGTTATGGTTCAGTTAAATGCTAAATTGAAATAAACTACATCTGCATGAACTTAACCATCAAAAACTTAACATAGTATAAGAGCAGTTCCTGAAGAAGACCACTGCACAGTCAAATGAAGGAAGTTCGTGGGAAGATGAGCTACTAAACCCTTGCTGTAGGTGTAAGGGAACGACCAGACCCCTTGGGTGAGATTTTAAGGCTGGCCGTAGGCCTCTAAGGCTATCACAACTAGAAGAAAACCCTAACAGTTGACTCAAGCTCTATGAGGAGGGTCAATTGTCCAAGATAGAGTGGCCACAGGCTTGGGGAGAAAGCCTAGCCATAGTTGCACGCCTGGTTGAAGCAGCCACAACAAGAGAAAGGTGTTGGCAGCAGAGAAGAGGGCTACCACAGAAGAAGCTTAACCATAACCCTAACCATGATTTAAAGACTGTTTTTGTGACAGGGTTGGCCCTCTTCTAAGGATGTTATGTGGCAACGAAAATCTGAGGCATCTAAGGCGAATTTCTGAGGCAACAAGGTTTATTTTGAAGCTTGTTTTGAGGCACAAGTCTGAGGTAGACAACAAAATTGTGAGGCAACGGAAATTTGAGGCAAATCCCTTATGTTCAAGGTAAGTTCTCTGATCAATTTGTTTATGAATCTATAAAGTCTGTTCCATATATGGTTGAGGCCTACTTCTGAGGCAAGTGAGGCCTATCTTGAAGCATGTTATCCCCTAACCTAGGGATAACTAAGGAGATTATGTCTCGAGGCCCACAGGTCTTAGACATGGAGTATCGAGAGCCATATTGACTTGAGCCTGACCCTGGAGGGCCCATCCTTCTTCTTCTTCAGAGCCTCCACCTTTTCAGCAGCAACAACATCCATCCCATCGGCCTAGTCCTTCAGTAGCATTGGGTCTTGCTCCATGAGGTAATGAGTCCGGGTATCATGGTATGTGTCACTCTGATTCTCAAAACATTTGAATATGTGCATTTAATTCTTTTTACTTTTAATGTGTGCTTGGACCTTGTGCCTTTCCACTTGTCCACACTTGGGGGGAATGAAAATATGCCCTATTAAGCTGGTTCTCATAGGGTTTGAGTTGCCACTAGGGGGGTTCATGAAAGGTCATCGTCTGTTCCCACCATACTTACCACTTTTCGTCTTTTTCCCTCTCATCCATCCCATACATTGGTCTGAGCATTGGGTTTGCCAAGTTAGCAAAGGGTTGTACCTCACCTTGTGGGAAGAAGGGGCTAAAGGCCCAAAGGGTAAAAGTAGCTGGTAAAAGATAAAAGCCAAAAGAATGAAACCTTCAGATGCTTTGCCCAGGGATCCCCGAGAAAGCAATAAAAGGATTCTCAGTAAGAAATAGAGGGACCGGTAAAAATAATAAAATCAAGACCTAACTAGAGGATAAGGGGGTCTCATCACGAGCCATCCTATTAGGTCCATGGGCATGTAGTGGTATGACACTACCATTCAGCTGGTCACCACGCCAGGACATTGTCCCCTAACTAGTCTCTTGAAAGAAAAAACAATAAGGATTAAAGATAAAAAGCATGAATGGGCTTGGAAACATTTGCATCCATGACAAGGTGCAACTCACCCTCTTTAGATTCACCCACAAGTAAGCCATACATTCCCATGTCATCACTGCACCCATTTCCCAGACATCCCTTACCACCTAATCCACTTACATGGCCTGGATTTGTCTTCACCCGGAAAAAATCCACATCCAATGAGAACTAGCCAAATAGGACATCCCAGTGTCCCCTCCAAACTTGGCCTGTAGAATAACATAACGTCTTTGAGCACGTGTCTGGGAAAGGGGGTTTCATGCACATGTTTAAATATCTTGATTATTAGATGTGATTGACATTGCTATGATCCCTATGACTTATGAGCCCGTGGAGGGCGTACTTGTTGTTGTTGCAAGGCCACACCCAATGGACATGTAAACATGGGGAAATGATTAGTTCAGACCTCCATAGGGATAAAATCCCACCAGATGGATGCTGAGACCCTAGCCAAGGGCACAGATCAAATGTTTGCACCGAAGAGAAAGGAGGACGTTCCACCAGAGACAACTCGACAGGCCTAGACCCAGGGGGGTCTTTCCCTTCTCACTATGATGTAGGCCTTGGAAGGCCCATGATGTCACCCATGTGACCCATGACATCACGTAACGTTTTGGACACTTTGGACGTAGTTGTGTACCAAGTGGCAAGTGTGGTGTGATCCAGTGGCCCAAGAAGGCCTAACGTTTTGCTGTTGGAGGCCAACGTTGCCCTAAGAAAGCCTAACGTCACCCTAAAAGGGCATGAAATCACCTTTTTTGCTTGATTTAGGTTTATTTATGTCATTTAATGTAAAAACTGGATATTACATGTAAACTGGCCAGGTCGACTATTTTGACCTAATTCTGGTCATTAAAACTGTATAAATAAGGGTTTTTGCCCTTATATTTTTCATCATCTTTCACTCACACTTAGTGAGTTCTGAAATTTGCGCCCTACTTTGGGTTTCTTGGCTGAAATTTTAGGCACACTTGTTGAAGGAGGCTAATCTTGAACTATTTTGGCAATTTTCTTGGTGGAAGTGTTCAACTAGGGTTTTACTTGATGATTCTCGATGAATGTAAGTAAGATTTCTGCAATTCTTCTTAATTGAATGGTTATGGTTATGTTTATCTTGCATTTACATTAAGATTATGAAATTGCTAGTCTAAAACCCTAGGAAGCCAAGCACATGTTATTGTTCTTTCTTTAAGATCTTTTACCTACTAGATTTTGCAAAGACGCTGATTTTTCTTGAAGCTTTTGCTAGAGGCCTTGCCATTGCAACACCCTAGCACTTTTGCTTCATCCAAGCCATCATTTGCTTCATCTTTGAACTAAAGAAGGAGGAAAATTACTAAGGCCTAGTGTTACCTACACCTTAGTAGTTATTTCCCCCCCAGTGTTTGGTGGTTGAAGCCTTCGCTTACCAACACTTCAACTATTAATCTCTCTTGTCTTTGGCTCTCCTACTATCATCCTTTTCCATCAACATTTGTTGCCACCTAATAGAATCCATTTTCCCTAAAAGTACTGATCTAAGACTTCCATTTGAGTGATTGACCAAAACAACCATCGAAACCTACACCTTAAGCCTTCTACTAACGACTTCTAACATTATAATAGCCTAACCTACTAACTTTATTGCTGTTGTGACTAAAGTAAGCTACAACCACATTATGCAACATTAAAAGAATATAAAAGCAATTGAAAAAGTTGATTAATGCATTGCCTTACTTGCTTCAGACAAATGCTAGTATTTTGATGTTAATGATTGATTATTCTTGGTCATTTTGAAGCTATATTAAGGCACTTATTGTAAAGTTATTGTCTTTTAAAGATTGCTGCTATAAATTTATGTTTACTTCACATTATACTTTAGCCCCACATCAATTGATCAACTAAGAGTTGGTTGGGAACGTGGAGGAAACTCAATGGATCTCCCCAGAGAAACGAATATCTTCGGGGGGATTAATAACGACATGGAACATTGAGTAAGCATAAGTAGGRAACGGGAAGAAAGGAGTTGGAGAGACTAGTCCATCCCCCCTGGAAAGCGAAAAACCCCGAATAAGAAAGTTCTGGGTCATTCTTCGATTCCGAGTTCCCTCAATCCTGGGTGGGAAGGATAGAGATGTTACTATATCARCCATTGCTTTTATTGATAAATTCCGTGGTTTTATGAAGCGCTAACGACAAGTTGTACTTGCAAAAGACATATTTCCTTGTTGCTTTGTTCCGAGCAGGTACATATTGATATTTCACTASTTCATTGGTTAAAACCTCGAGACTTTTTKATCAATGGTGACTTGTGAGAGGGGACCTTTTAAGAGATACTTTAACCTTGCCTTCTCAAACTCCCAGGTCGTCGGGGATGTCTCCCCTGGGCCATCAACCCTAAATAGAAAGATGCATCCTATTGAGGTGACAATGATAGGATAACCTCAAGTTACACCAATTTGCTCTCCATTACCCTTTCCTTTGATCAAAGTACAAATTGTGTGATAACATTTTGGCACCGTTGCTTGCCGGGGACACTGAGTGAATTCTTCTCAAGATGACACTTCTCGGTAAGCCTTTCCTCAAAAAGTATTTACTTCTCAAAGCTTACTGGGCGACTCCACTGAGGGTAATCCCCTCATTCCTTTGATAATTTCAAGAAAATTATCTGGCGACTTCACTAATGACGAAGCCAACCATGACTTCTCAAAGGGACCCAAGAAACTTCAAACCCTTGGACATGAGTAAAATCCCGGGATACCCTAGGAAAATACCCCCTAAATACGAAAATTGGCTCCCTAGATTCACTTGTAGTGATGGGGAGAGAGTCGACTATCACATGAGTGATTTCTAGGATTTCTTTCTATTCCACCCTATCAGTGACGATGATGAAGATTTGGCAATGAAACTCTTCTCTGCCACTCTTCATGGCAATGCTAGGAAGTGGTATGACAACCTCCCTAATGCTAGCATCACAACTATGGAACAATTGGAAGAAACCTTTCTCAAAAGGTGGGGTATTCAGTTGGAAGACATCCCAATACTACTAAAATGACTCAAGCATATAAAACAAACTAAGAATGAAACTGTCAGATAGTTCCAGGATAGGTTTGAGGGCATACTATATCGAATTCCTGAAAGCCATTATCCTAAAAACAAGTACATCGTTCATCTCTATATCAATGCACTCTTGGTGCATCTAGGTTTCTCCCCTCAGTAAAAAGGGCCCAAGAACGCTCCTTGAAGCTCATGACATGGCTAAAAGGATCAAGGAAAATATCTCCTTGTCCCAGGAAAAACACTTCTTTGCCCTAGACACTCTTAGTTTGGAGAGATTAGTTTCCCTTGAGACCTTTATTACTGATTTCCAAGAAGAAGGGGCACAAATCATCGACCAACAAGAGGCTACGAGGAAAGATCTTGATGAGGTTTTCCAATCCCACAAGGAAGAGCAAAGGACTACTCATTTTTCTGCCAAGAATAATGAAGACGTAGTTGAGGAGCTGGAACCTAAACATGATGATGAATTATCGATATGTGCTTCTCCCTCTGATGAAGCCATCCGTGAGCCTTTTCCCCCTACACAAGAAGAAGAGAATGAGGTTAGTCACTTTCCTTTTTAGGATCTTGATAATTCCTTGTTTTATGATTCAGAGAAGGAAGAAGAAATGGAATCCTCGGGCAAGGTTGATCTTCCTTGTACAATTGAAGATGTGGAAGGAAGTCTTCGATTTGATGAAGTTATCCAAATACTTGAAGCTCCTGCAAAGGAAGAAGAAAGCAAGGTGAGTTGTTTCCTTTCCCAAATTTTTAATGATTCTTTACCTTATGATGTGGAATGTGAAGAAGTGTTGGATAATTTCACCCCTTCATGCTATAATGATTTTGTTGATAATATTGAAGAGTTCATACATTTCGAGAAGCGTAATTGGGATATTATTGGATATGATGGGGATCCCATTTATGACATTGAGGGTCATGTCCAAAAGTTTCTTTTATTGTTATCACATGAAGTTATTAATGAATTTGACATTTGGCAACAAGAACATGACATGATTACTAATTTTATTCAGACACCCAATGATGACTTGATGCTATGCTCTCCTAATAGTTTTCGGTCATTCCTTGAGGACTTTGATGACTGTTCCTCTGAGCACTTAGATTTATTCTATGAATAAAGTTATGAATCATCATTGCGCTCAGATCTTGCTAAAAGTGAGGAAGTTGCTTACCTGAAACATGATACTTGTGATAAGATTTTCCACCTCCCTTTGATTGCTTTACCTCACTATGTCACTAAAGGTATGGTTTGGAAACATGTCCCTTATCCCAAGTCTTTTATAGGACAAAACCTCCTTTTGGATTTTAGGGGAAGGTTGAGTACCTCAAGAAGAAGCTTACTATCACAATCTTTCAACTTCCCCTTAAGAAATTGTCGGTCATCCTTTCGGTTCTTGCTAATCCCTTCCCAGAACTCAAGTTGTGAATACGTTCGAGGTAGCCAAAATTCAGACTCCTTGAGTCGGTCTTTTAAACCCTTGACTTTTCACGATCCTTTTGTGAGATGGATTGAGCACTTTTCTGAGAGTATGACTTGGCATGATTTGGTCCCTCCCACCCGCCTCCATGAGCTAGACTTTATGATTTCTGACGATACAATACATTTTCTAACTCATGTTTTAATGCTTAACTTATCACTGCTTTGGTTTATGATGAAGCACATAGGCATGTATTGTGATACATTGATAGGGTGGTTTCACTGGATATTTGACTACACCTAGCATTCATCCAACATGTAAGTAGAGGTAAGTAGGTAAGCATTTGCATTCATTGTATATACCATTTGCATTTCATGCTAGAGTAGTTGTATTTCCATTTGTATATATGCTTGCTTTCATTTTCTGTACTATATATGAGCCGGGGGTGATATCACCGCCCCAAATGATTACTAATAATCTTCTGTTGAGATCAAGCAGGTCACAGATTATGCTAGAGATGCTAAGGTTCTCATGCGCTCTACGGTGAGCACATGTCCCTGAGTTGGAGACAGATGTTATCCCCTGGCCTAGGGATAACTAAGGAGATTATGTCTCAAGGCCTACATGTCCTAGACATGGAGTACCGAGAGCCATATTGACTCGAGCATGGCCCTGGAGGGCCCATCCTTCTTCTTCTTCAACACCACCACCTTGTCAGCAACAACAACATCCATCCCATCGGCCTGGTCCTTCAGGAACAATGGGTCTTGCTCCATGAAGTAATGAGTCCAGGTATTATGGTATGTGTCACTCTGATTCTCAAAACATTTGAATATGTGCATTTTATTATTTTTACTTCTAACGTGTGCTTGGACCTTATTCCTTTCCACTTGTCCACACCTGGGGGAAATGACAGGATGCCCTAGTAAGTTGGTTCCAATAGGGTTTGAGTTGCCACTGGGGGGGTTCATGAAAGGTCATCATCCATTCCCACCATACTTACCACTTTTCATCTTTTTCCCTCTCATCCATCCCATACATTGGTCCGGGCATTGGGTTTGCCAAACTAGTAAAGGGTTGTACCTCACCTTGTGGGAAGAAGGGGCTAAAGGCCCAAAGGGTAAAAGTAGCTGAAAAAAGATAAAAGCCAAAATAATGAAACCTTCAGATGCTTCGCCCAGGGATCCCCGAGAAAACAATAAAAGGCTTCTCAACAAGAAACATAGGGACCCGTAAAAATAATAAAATCAAGACCTAGTTGGAGGATAGGGGGTCTCATCACAAGCCAACCTATTAGGTCCATGGGCATGTAGCGGTATGACACTACCATTCAGCTGGTCACCACGCTAGGGTAGTGGATCTTAGTGGCATAACCAAGAGAAAGGGGGTCTCATCACGAGCCAACCTTCTCATTTCCGTGAAATGCTTGTGGGTAACATTGTCACCACTGGTCACCACAGCAGGGCAGTGTTCCCTAACTAGTCTCTTGAAAGAAAAAGAAATAAGAATAAAAAATAAAAGCCATGAATGGGCTTGGAAACATTTACATCCATGACAAGGTGCAACTCACCCTCTTGAGAGGCACCCACAGGTAAGCCATACATTCCCCTGTCATGACTGCACCCATTTCCCATACATCCCTTACCATCTCATCCACTTACATGGCTTGGATTTGTCTTCACCCAAACAATCCACATCCAATGAGAACTAGCCCAATAGGACATCCTAGCATCCCCTCCAAACCTGGCTTGTAGAATAACATAATGTCTTTGAGCACTTGTCTAGGAAAGGGGGTTTCATGCGCATGTTTAAATAACTTGATTATTAGATGTGATTGCCATTCCTATGATCCCTGTGACTTATGAGCTCGTGGAGGACATGCTTTTTTTTGTTGCAGGGACATACTCGATGGGCAGGTACACATGGGGAAATGACTAGTTCTGATCTCCATAGGGCTAAAAGATCACTAGATGGATGTTGAGACCCCAGCCAGGGGCATATATAGATCATAGGTTTGCACCGAGAGACAGGAGGATGTTCCACCAGAGGCAACCCGATAGGCCTGAACCTAGGGGGGTCTTGCCCTTCTCACTATGATGTAGGCCTCAGAAGGCCCATGGCATCACCCATGTGACCCATGACGTCACCCAACATTTTGGACACTTTGGAGGTAGTTGTGTGGCAAGTGGCACATGTGGTATGATCTAGAGGCCCAAGAAGGCCTAACATTTGGCTCCTGGAGGCCAACGTTACCCTAAGAAGGCCTAATGTCACCCTAAAAGGGCCTAATGTCACCCTAAAAGGGCATGATGTCACCTTTTCTTCTTGATTTAGGGTTTATTTATGTCATTTAATGTAAAAAATGGATATTACATGTAAACTGGCCATTTCGACCATTTCGACCTAATTTTGGTCATTAAAACTGTATAAATAAGGGTTTTTGCCCTTATATTTTTCATCATCTTTCACTCACACTTAGTGAGGTCTGAAATTTGCGCCCTGCTTGGGGTTTATTGGCTGAAATTTTAGGTGCACTTGTTGAAGGAGGCTAATATTGGACTATTTTGACAATTTTCTTGGTGGAAGTGTTCAACTAGGGTTTTACTTGATGATTCTTGATGAATGTAAGTAAGATTTCTGCAATTCTTCTTAATTGAATGGTTATGGTTATGTTTATATTGCATTTACATTAAGATTATGAAATTTATAGTCTAAAACCCTAGGAAGCCAAGCATATGTTATTGTCCTTGCTTTAAGATCTTTTACCTACTAGATTTTGCCAAGAAGCCGATTTTTCTTGAAGCTTTTGCTAGAGGCCTTGCCATTGCAACACCCTAGCACTTTTGCTTCATCCAAGCCGTCATTTGCTTCATCTTTGAACTAAAGAAGGAGGAAAATTACTAAGGCCTAGGGTTACCTACACCTTAGTAGTTATTTCCCCCATAGGGTTTGGTAGTTGAAGCCTTGGCTTACCAACACTTCAACTATTAATCTCTCTTGTCTTTGGCTCTCCTACTATCATCCTCTTCCTTCAACATTTTCTGCCACCTAATAGACTCCATTTCCCCTAAAATCACTAATCTAAGACTTCCTTTTGAGTGATCGACCAAAACAACCATAAAAACCTACACCTTAAGCCTTCTACTAAACACTTCTAACATTAGAATAGCCTAACCTACTAACTTTATTGCTGTTGTTACTAAAGTAAGCTACAACCACATTTTGCAGCATTAAAAGCATATAAAAGCAACTGAAAAAGTTGATTAATGCATTGCCTTACTTGCTTCAGACAAATGCTAGTATTTTGATGTTAATGATTGATTATTCTTGGTCATTTTGAAGCTATATTAAGGCACTTATTGTAAAGTTATTGTCTTTTAAAGATTGCTGCTATAAATTTCTGTTTACTTCACATTTATATCAGCCATTGCTTTTATTGATAAAGTCTGTGGTTTTATGAAGTGTTAACGACAAGTTGTACTTGCAAAAGACATATTTCCTTGTTGCTTTGTTCTGGGCAGGTACATCTTGATATTTCACTACTTCATTGGTTAAAACCCCGAGACTTTCTAATCAATGGTGACTTGTGAGAGGGTACCTTTTAATAGATACTTTAACCTTGCCTTCTCAAACCCCAGGTCGTCGGGGACGTCTCCCCTGGGCCATCAACCCTAAATAGAAAGAGGCATCCTATTGAGGTGATAGTGATAGGATAACATCAAATTATGCCAATTTGCTCTCCATTACCCTTTCCTTTGATCAAAATACAAATTGTGCGATAACAAGGCCTATTCTGAGGAAAACATAAGACTAGAAATAAGGCGCAGATCTGAGGCTATCTGACACAGATCCAAGGGTAAATTCCAGCATAGAATAGGCAACAAAATGAAGCAGTTTTAGGGTGAGTATGAGGTTATGAAAGAGGGAAAATCTGAGGTTTGTTAAAGCATGCAATAAGACTGAATTTCAGACCTGTTTTAAGATTAAACAAGGGCAGATTTGGAGCTGTGATAAAAGGAAGATATGAGGAAGTATATCACCCAAATTCTAAATCTAAGTTTGAATAATTGTTGAGTAAAATTTCTGAAAACTTGTTTCAAAATTGATCCTTGGCGTGACTTTTGAGTGTGTGCTATAAGTGCACCTTATTTAAGCTCTAGTGGATATCGAGAAGACTAGACTTGCAGCTAGTGATGTGAAAGGTTTCAATCCCTTGTCAGTATGAGACTAGACTTGCAACTAGTGATGTGCAAGGAAAGCAACATTAGCCACCTTAAAAGAAGTCAAGAAATGCAAGTAAGAATGATGAGAAATTCTTCTCTATCTAAGTATTCTCGAGAAGACCAAAAAGAAGATTGAGCATGAATGCAGACTAAGGTAAGTTTTGTGCTACTTTCCTTAATTGATTGCGTCATTACTTTGTAGTAGATTGCTTTTGATAATGAAGGGTATTATCCCTGGTGTGGGAGCCCTCATGACTTGGACCATTATCCTTGGTGCAAGAGTCCAAATTTTCTTGGTTGGTTGTTATCCTAATACAAGAGGCCATTTTGGTTGTTATCCTTACGAGAGGCCATCTTGGTTATTATCCTAGTACGAGAGGCCAAATTTCTTATTTCATTATTGAAGGGCCATAATCCCTAGTACGAGAGTCCAATTTTTCTTTGGTTGGTTATTATCGTAGTACAGGAGGCCATTTTGATTGTTATCCCTATGGGAGGTCATCTTGGTTATTATCCTAGTACGAGAGACCAACAAAGCATTGTAGAGGTAGTAGAGGACCTGAGAAGACATGGGATGTCTCCAGGGTAGCAACACTGGAAAAGGAAGATATCTATCCTTCATACTTCAGAGGGAGTCACTTGACTTACAGGGAGTCAAACTATTTTGAGAAGAAAGAAGAGACAGTACCTTCTCCCCCTTCAACAGTTTAGAGGGAGACAATTATTGATTTAGTTGATCCAGTTGATCTTGTAGCTCCAGTTGATGTTCCCAGAGACATGGCAGTAGGCTAGAAGAGACTTGCATGGGCTCGACAGACTCCGCAGGAGGCAGAGGAACATGTAACTCCTCGTGGTACATTCTGAGAGAGCAAGAGACCACAAAAATTTTCGAGCTATGTTTAAGCTATGAGCCACATCATTGATATTGAGCCTTCTTGTCATGGAGAAGCAACAGGTCAACAAGTTTGGAAAGATTCCATGACCAAAGAGTATCAGTCCATCATGAAGAATGATGTGTGGGATATTGTTCCGAGACCAGAAGGGAAGTCTGTAGTGACTTCCAAGTGGATCTATAAGATCAAACATGCAACTGATGGAAGTGTCGAGAAGTACAAAGCGAGATTTGCGGCTAGAGGATTCTCTCAGGTGGATGGAATTGATTATGAGAAGACATTTGCTCCTATTTCCCGATACACTTCCATCCGTACAATCATTTCCCTAGCTGCATCCATGGGTTGGAGACTGCATCAGATGGATGTAAAGACAACCTTTCTCAATGACGAGATTGAGGAAGAATCTTACATGAAACAACCAAATGGATTTGTGGCACATGAGAAGGGGTCTCATGTATACAGGTTGAAGAAAGCCCTGTATGGACTAATGCAAGCACCTTGTGCTTGGTATGAGAAGATTGATGGATACTTGATGAGTTTGGGCTTCAACAAGAGTGTTGCTGATCCAAACCTATACTACAACATTGTTAGTGATGAGTGCCTGATTTCGGTCCTATATGTGATAACCTATTCCTCACCAATTCATAAAGCCTTATTGTTGAATGCAAGTGTGCATTAGCTTCTGAATTTGAGATGAAGGAATCTAGTACGATGCACTAGTTCTTGGACTAGAAGTGTGGTGAGAGGACTAATGAGATTCTCCTATGTCAGGGAAAATACACAGTTGAGATATTGAAGAGATTCGGTATGACAGAATGCAAATCCATGCCTACGCCGATGGTGATGAATTTGAAGAAGATGAACGAGGCTTCTTATGAGTCAAGCGAGATTGATCCACATCTTGACAGACAACTGATTGGATCATTGATGTATCTGATTAAACACCAGATATGACATATGCTATGCAGTGAGTGCACTCAATCAGTTTATGAGTCAGCCGAGACAGACACACTGATAACAAGGAAGCATGTGTTGAGATATCTATGAGGCACATTTGGTTATGGCCTGAGATATGCCTCCGGTGTAGACATGAGATTGCAGGGATATGCCAATGCAGATTGGGCAGGGAGCGCAGTGGACCGAAAGAGAACATCCGATTGTTGTTTCACTTTGGGATCTGCCATGGTTTCCTGGTGCAGCAGGAAACATACTTTTGTGGCTTTGAGTACTGCAAAAGCATAATATATTTCATTGTGTGTGGCAGTCTGTGAAGCAGTGTGGCTTCGCAAGCTCCTTGCAAACTTATTTGGACATGAGATGGATTCCACTGTTATCCATTGCAATAACCAGAGTTGTGTGAAGCTCTCAGAGAATCCTGTGTTTCACGATAAATCGAAACACATTGAGATCAAATACCATTATATCAAAGATATGGTGCAGAGGAAAGCAGTGCATGTGCAATACCTTTCTACACACAAGCACGTTGTAGATGTCTTCACCAAACCGCTTGCTAGGATGAAGTTCGAGTACTTCTGTGAGAGACTTGGCCCGATGGAGAATGCCTCCCTAGCTGAGAGGGAGTGTTGATGATTGTAGCGTCGTGTGCCATTCTCCAAGTCGTTCTCCTTTGGACTGAGTTGAGACAATATGTGAGAGATCCCATGTGTTGGGTGTGCGTTAGACTCTGGACTGAGTTGTGATGGTGTGTGGTCTCTTGTCTACTCCTCTGGACTGAGTTGAGATGACTTGAGATGGTCTCATGCCTTGTACTCCTCTGGACTGAGTTGATTCGGCTTGAGATGGTCTTCTACCTTGTACTCCTATGGACTTAGTTGAGTTGGCTTGAGATGGTTCTCCGGATGGTACTCTTGTGGACTAAGTTGAGTTAATTTGTTGAGTGCGACGTCCCTGTGGGTGAGCACAGGTGGACATGTCCCTATACGCCAAGCACTAGAGGATGAGAGAGATCCTTTCTATATTGTCTGAGAGTAAGATTTGTTATAACCCTAATTTGTGTTGTAAAGGGTACAAGTCGACCCCACCATTTAAAGATAATTAATATTATGTCAAATATTAATTATATTTTAAGTTGTTTAGGTCGGTCCTATTGTTCCAAGTGTCTTGTTTATTCATTGAGATTAGTATTTTATAAATAAGAGATAAATCCCCATTGTGGATCATCTCTCATATGCTTAACGCATGGCCTGAAATTATGAGGACTAAAGTGCACACTTTTCTAGGCACTAGTTTTCTCAGTCATAGAAGCACCCTCTTGTGTGCTAGGGTTTGGTGGTGGATGGAGGATCTTCTCTTAAGAATATAACAAAGGATTGTTGGTTTTTTCCCTTGGTTGAGAAGGGTTTTCCTAGGATAAATTCCGATGTCTTTTGTGCATGGTTATTCTTCTTGTGATCTTGTTTTACTGCAACTTGTTAATTGTTGCTACAATGGTTATGGTTTCGTTAAATGCTAAATTGAAATAAACTACATATGCATGACCTTAACCATAAATAACTTAACAGTTTTTCTGTACTTATTAAATATTTATTATATTCATCGACATATTTGACATGTTGACATTCCTCAGAAGATTTCCATTTGACAATAGATTTCTCCTCGCCAACTATAATTTTCTTTTCATACACCTTTCCTACATGCTTCTCTATTGTATCTAACTTCATCTGAAATGTCATTGGTGTGCCAAGTTTCCAATTGCATATATTGCATCTAATGTGTGGTTTCTCTTTCTAATTTTTTGGAGGTATTGGTTCAATAAATGGAAATTTTGAGACCCAATGTGGTTGGAAGTCTTTCCATATTTCCCATTGGCCTTTTTGTCTTTTTTGTGAATTGGTTGTGTTCTTTTTCAATGAAATATTTTTGACATTTTTACTGCCAATTTCTGGTGAAAATGCATTTATTTCACTTTGATCACCAGCGGAACATATTCCCTCATCTATTATTTGGATATTAGATGCATTCTCACAAGACTTGACATCTCTTTCGGTGATAGGGTTCTCAAAAGAGATTGAAGCATGAAGAGAATGTGGATCATTGGATTGAGGTCTTTGAAAGTACGATGATAGATCATTTTGTCTTGATCTTTTCTTCCTACAATCTGTGTTTGACATCTCAATAAATATGTCACAATTGAAATTTCAAATCAATCTAGAAGCCAAAAGTGAAACCTGCATGAGAAACAATATAAAATTAGTAAAATTCCTACCAAGTATAGAATCTCTGTATGCATTTATATATATATATATATTTTATGAAATCAAATTATCTGTGAAAACATACACCCAAACAGGAAAACCACCAAATGCTTACATGAATCCCATAAAATAACTTAGGGTGTAGAGTAAGAAAATACAACATAAATGCATCCAAAAATAGAAGCTTACCACTACCTACAATGGCAATGGAAAGAGTAGCAATAGTGTAATATCCCCATAATTAAAAAATACAAAAAATAACTGCCTGCATCCAGTTACATGATGCCAATAATTACCACTCTATTTAAATATGTCCTCGAATAAAAAAAATTAAAAATATAATAAGTTATGCCTACAATCCCACACTCCTTCGGTAGCCACATCACATGACTATTCATAGTGCTCAAACAAACTCTAAACTTCTAAGGCCTATTTAACCAACTAACTAGTAATTATTCTCTAAGTTACATTTGGGAAATAACGAGTCCTAAGACAAATAATTCTAAAACTGAATTGTTTTACCAACTGCAAATATACAACACTTGTTGATAGAAAATATACCACTAGTCTCACAAAACAAAGCACTATACTTCCATCACATTAAAAGTAAATGTTATAGTAACATTTTATGATGCCGTAGTGGTCAGGCAATATTGTCACAATGAATAGATAACACAATTTATGTTATCTATTCACTGTACCTAATAAACTTTAAATTGTCCATCATATGATATGCTAAGGATTGGGTAGTAACACGATCCCACCTTTTACTCTTAGCTTCCCCACCTATAGATGGGAGGCTTCATTTGCTAAATGGTCTACTTGATAATTTTGAGCTCTTAGGACATGATAATACTCAATGGAGTCATATCATTTTGCCTTGCTTTGTTTTTTCAATATAAGCCTCACCAAACTACAATCTGACAATGTGGTGAGATTGTACATGCTTCTAATTATATTTGTCTAGTCTTCAATGACTATTAAATTCCTTATCCCCTTTCGATCAAGAATCTTGAGCCCTTGATAAAGGGTCAACACTTCTGACTATTAACGTGACAATGAGGTAAAAACATTCAAAAGAAATAAAACATATGGATTAAAAATTAGAACTACTTCCAAGCTGCATACAAAAATGCATTATGCATTTTATATCTCAAACATCTTATAAGAGTGCATATAAGAGTAGTTTGTAGTGCCACTAAGGCTCTTATCAGAAAGGTATGAATATTTAAGTAGGAGAAAAGGAATAAAAAGTAAAACTATTACACTTCAACCACATAAAATGCATAGACACATAGGATGACATGCAACAAGGTCACTATAAAATCACATTAAATATTTTCAACATCAAACCAAGATCGGGTAAATGATATACTTCCAATTCTATAAAGAAAAAATAAAGCAGGATAGGATGGAAGAAACATGCAAAATCTTACAGGTCATAAGAGTAGACCAAGAGAATCAAGGGAAAGTTTGGCGTGGGAATGATCCTCTCTTTAGAATTATGGCATGTACATGTCATGACAAATTTTCTGTTAATGTCTTTATATAGAACTGACATTCTAGTTGACCACGCCTTTCAAGGAACATACTTCCCCTGAGTTTTGCTTGATGACAATTGCAAAGTTGCAGGCCCTATGCTTGGGCATCCAGGTGGAAAAGGAGAAAAGGACCCCTCAATTCCAACAACCATTGTATTGGTTTGGGATGTGGAACCATATGATTAACACTGTCCTATTGCTTGTTGCTAAACATCTGGAGATGAAATTTAACCCATCTGCCCTTGCTACCAATGTAAAAATGTTGATTGAAAAAAAAAAATAGTCTCTAAATTATGTCCTCTTCAATTGAGACACTTACCCATGACAACTTGTAAATCAAGATGATTGCTACAAGATCTAAGAAGACAAAGAAAAAAATAATAGTTGTTTTAGCTTTTACAATTTGGACAATAGAGACTAAATATTCCAATATTTGAAGATGTCCAATAAAAAAATGCACTGTAACTGATGGGTTGGTAAAGTAAATCCGCTTACTTATTATGTCCTTTGCTTTTTGTAATTCTTGTCTAAGTTAACCTCAAAATTGAGATTTTTTATTTTTATTTTCAATTTATACAATAAGGTCAACATTTAATTATATTTATATATCATTATTCAAATTACAACTATTCAATGACGTTAGCGAAAATCCTCATCATAATTTCAACCTAATACTGACAAGAATGCCTACTAAATCTCACAATATTACAACAACTATCAAATTTTTTATGAATTTCAACGTGACAAAAATAATTAACATTATTAATGATTTTCGTTATTCATAACTCTAACCGTTCCCAAGAATACTATCATCATGATAGCATAACTTTAATGAATGAATTCAACCTTACCATAACCTAACTATTCCAATTTAGGTTATCATTATACTAATTTAACAATCAAATCTAAAAGATTTATCAGTGAACCAACCTTAATATCTATAAAGACTTTCAACCTTAACCTTAAGTCGAAATATTACAACAGTTTAAACTATTTATTAATCCGATTTACATATATCATTAAGCATTTCATTACAAAAATATGAGCCATTAATTATTTACTCCCATTTATATCTCAACTATTAATATAAGTTAGAATAAGACCAATATAATAATTATCATACTTTACTAACTAACCATCATTTCCATATGTAATTTATTATCGAGCATCCATTTCCTCCATTCCCTTTCTCGATAATCAATTAAGATTAGCAAACCATAAATTTCATAGTATATATATATATCTTCTATATATTCCATTCTAAATTTACATAAATTTTATTACCTATGATCATAGCATAGTTGTTGTTGATGATGATGATGATTAACGTCCACTAAGACTTAATTGGTATATCAGACCTTAAGAGGGTAAGTGATTACTTGTGATTCTTTAGAATTTTGTTTCTATGCTCAAAAAGCATTAAGAGAAGCTTTCCAAGATCACCATACTTTTGTTGAGTTAAGAGGTTAGGAAGGTTGGTAGTGTGATCAATATTTTGAAAATGAGATCTAATATGGGTATAGGCTGGAC
>JASDQU011026285.1:0-11993 GCA_032191745.1 Picea mariana
CCGATGTTCTTTCTGTATTAATATAACGTTCTGCCTCTCATCAGACTTTGTGTGCTAGTTTTCGATCATAAAAGGATATCGTGGGGAGAGCAGCATAAAGCCACTGAAATCCGAGATCCTTCATTTAGGAAAGGTGTAGTGAGCAGGATCGGTATGGAGATGGAACAAGGCTGGCGTATCTGGAATTTAAATTTGGACAACAAATACTCAGTGCTTGTTGTCTGCCTCATCTGTTCTGAGTCGATATTAGAGCAAGATCCGCACAACTCCAATCATGCAAGTGATAACAACTCTTTTAGATGCAAGTTGGGTTAACTAGTTAGGTCCTTTGACTTCTTCCTATAAATACCCATGTCGAGCTTGTTGCTCTTTTTTTGTAATCATAGATATATGCAGGGACCCTCTTATCCAAGCAATCTATTATTTTTTCTCTCTCAAATTTATATATCCCCAGCCCTCGGCTGCCCAACCAATGCAACAGTCTGTTTTCGTAATCATAACGGGTTTTTCCTCCATTTCGTTCATTTTAGAAACCCATCCTATTCTCTCCTCCAGACCTTCCCTCACACGACAGAGGAAAGAACCAACTCGGAGTGATACCTGTGTATAAGAGAGATGTTTCTTTTGTGTTTGGAGAGCAAGTACATCGCACCATGTGATGTTGAGAAGACGTGATTTGCAGAAATGACATTGGAGTTGTGCAAACAATTGTTCGTCCCCTTGTAAGAGAGGGAGTCCATAACAACCATTCAAGTTGTTTCAAAACTGAAAATATTTCGTCCATACCTAAATTATTTTCAATGTAACTTTTGTCTAAAATAACATATACCAATATAGGAAATAATGATACCATAAAATGATCTTTACTATAATGATACCTCTTTACTATAACAATACCATAGAATTCCAACCATCAATCAAGTCCTCTTTACTATAATAATACCAGAGAATGCTAACCATCAGACCATTTTTTCRCCCTCTTGAGGATTTTGACCTTCAGTTCTCAAGTTGATTTCTAAGTTAGAACTTTGTGAGGGACTCCTTTCTTACARGGCTTCGAMGAGAGATTAATTTAGATATATTTCATATCACACCTCCCRATTTGTAGGTTTTTGGTCCCCAAAAGATTCAACTCAAAAGTGAAACATGTTGTTTTCCTCTTCATCACACTCTCTAGTCCTAACAAGCTTGTAGAAATTCCACCTACTCTTGAAGAACTATCTTTTGTAGTAGAATCCSTTGAAMAATTACTTCTCCTTGGTCTACAAATGYRAAWTTTTATTTTTCCCCTTATCTTTCACTCTCCAMATTTTATTTGAGGAGGTTGTTATGYCATGAGGAATCTTTATGATSATATTTTGTATTCCAATACTAAAATTCTAGTTRAATGACATCCTTCTAACCCATGWTTGGGTTATTGTAAAATACYCAAACCTATTAAAAACAATTAATATGCCCTATGCAAACAAAATTAAACACGKGGAACAAGCACATGATTTTCACATGTAATTAACATCAAATATAAAAACATGAATGCAATTGTTCAAGCAATAGAACAAACAAAAAATTCAGTTAAAAATGTATACACAAGAGAATTAACATCATAAAACATAACAAAATATTTTATTTTAATGGGTGAACCAATTGCCTATATACAAGGTACATTCCTCTCATCCATAGGTGTTTTTGTTCCATTTGTCTCAACAACATGCCACCCCCGAGTTGAGGTCGTGAGTCCACAAGGAGGTCTATCTCTCTTGGTTGTCCACTCTCCACATTTAGCAGCCTAAAATCTACGTTTTGCTCCAGCAATAGTTCCAATACACTAGCTCTCTTCCCCTCAACCTGCACAACCCACAGAATGGGATCCCCCTTCTCTGCCACACAGTCTTTTAGGACTTCCCACTTCCCTCTAGGGATCCAGTGCATGGTTGTCTAGGAAATATCACATATGGGGAGTCCAGGAACTTTTAGTTTCTTTAGGAGTGCTTAGGGCATCATTGTCAAGGTTGCTGAGCCATTTCCTCAATAATAAATATCAAATTTATTAGTTCTCATGGGAAGGATGGAAGGCACACTCTACAATGAGGAGAGCACACACCTCGAGGTAGAAAAGCATGGTGCTACCACAAAGGTGCACACCCTTTGAGATGCAATGAACTTCACCACAAAGTCTTGATGAAGTGCATCTCTACTTGAGAGGACGGGAACAAGTCCCAAGGACCAAGAACTGGTCAGCTAAGATGGTTTTTATGCTTTGGGATCTTTTCTAGTTGTCGATTAGTTGGAATTGGTCCTCTTTTGATCAAAACCATTATGTGTTCATCCTATCCTATAGAAAGGCTATCGATTGTACTAAATAAGGTGAATAGTTCATTTTTCTTACTCATATCTTGTGTTGTTTTTATCTTTGTCTATGAATTATTGCTTTTAGATAAAATTGTATCAAAGCACCAGCCTAAGGTGCTTCTCCTCCACTAGTCATAGATTTCAGTGGTAGTTATGGAAAAACCCATATCCCCTCCTAGATGCACTAGGGTTGAAATTTTTTCTGTGGGTAAGGGATGTGCTAAGGTTTCTTTTCTCCCTCCTCTCTCTCCCAAGAGGTGCGCTAAGAAAATTCCCTCCTTGTCTTAGCTCAAAAATATTTACAGAGGTGCACTAAGGAATTTCCCTCCTCGTCTTAGCTCAGAAATATTTACATAGGTGTGCGAGGGAAATCCCCTCCTCCTCTCATTTATGTCAAGTTTTTCATAGGTGCGCTAGGGAAACCCCCTCCTCCTCTCTGCTCAATTTGGAGTCTAGAGGTGCGTTAGGGTTTTTCCCCTCCTCCTATCTACATATCAGTGGCCTATGTTTCATATCTGGATAGGAACAACATTATTTTATGAAGATCATGACTCCAAGAAGAGACACTTCATAGGATGATGCCTCTTATGTCAAATCTTCCCCTATCTACTAGTTTTCTTTGGATCTTCATGATCTAATTAGATAGCAATGTCAGACTCCAACTCCTTTGCGACTGGATGCACGCTTCAAAATCCATAAATTCTCTGGGAATATCAATGAGGACATTGTGTATTCCTGAATTCAAAGTATCTCTACATACTTCAGCACTCATCCCAACATCTCTGATGAAGAGAAGCTTCAAATTGTTAGCTTACAAATGGAAGGCATTTCCCAGGACTGGTCAGATAATCTACTCATTGGGACCCAACTCATTGTAGATTTGCAGGAATCGACCTCATATTCTACTCCTATTGGCACTTGGGAAGCTCTCTATCAAGCGCTCTACAGTACATTTTATCCTCCTAACTATCGTCAGAATATTTTGGCTCATTGGTTGTAGCTCCATCAATTATCAAGCCATTCCATGCAAAAATACATTGAAATATTCACTAGGCTCTCCATCTAGCTTCATATTCATGGTTCGAAAGAGGTACTCATAGTAAATTTTAATTACAGTTTATTTATTTTTTTACGCATGGAGGTGGATCTTTTTTATAGTAGTTCGTTGGATAAGGATTTCTCCAACACTCTAGCAGTTGAGCGTAAGATAGCCCCTCCCTTGAAATCCCCTCAGTCTCATTCTAAATCCTCCTCCACACTCTCCTCTCCAAAGTATCCCTCTTCTCGTAAGTTTGCTAAATGGTTCACATTCCATAAGTCTTATTTGCATAACACCATCGATTTTTGTGTCCTACATAATCCGTCTACTCCCAAAAATCTTTTTTTCGATACTCCCAATTCATCATCTTTAGTGCCCCCTCCTTTTGATCCAATCTCTTTAGAAAATCCCATGGCTACATACCCCTATTTTCTTTGGATGCTTATTGATTCTAATGCTACCTCAGTTTCCCCTCTCTTCACCCATAATTTCCAAATCAAGCAGTCTCTTGCTACACTCATTATTGATAATGGAAGCTAGAAGAATTTAGTAGCTCAATATTTGGTGAACCTATTAAACCTACCCACCACCCTTCATCCCTCTCCTTATTAATTAGTGTGGGTTGATAAGGAAGGACCTCATCTCATGGTCACACAAGGTTATGCCATCACCTTTTCCATTGGACCTTTCCATGATTTTGTCCTTTGTGATGTGTCTATGTTGGATTTTGTGGATCTTATTTTGGGAATCCCATACCAGGAACAACGTGATTACATCTATAATGATCGTACCCATCAGTATCACCTCAAACAAGATGGTCGAACTTATGTCTTACCTCTTCATCCCTAAAATATCCTTCTCTCTCCCTGGACAAGTTGTTGTCTACCAAGTAAGTCTCAATAAATCCATTTCATTATGTTTTTTGCGTCAGTGTTTCATGGAAACATGCACAAGAGATCTAGCTAAAGCATGCACAAACAAATCTTATCAAGAAAAGGAAGAGAGATTCAATACACAAGAATGAGAAAATATATTCACACTACTCCAATGAGTTGATGATTTATACATAGATCATGATTAATATGATACAATGAATGAGTGAAATACACTCATACATAGGGAAAAAATTCCATAATTATGAAAAGAAATCAAGTAGTTAGCTTTTGTTAGGAATGCATGCATGCATAATAGTGATGGTAAAAATAGAAATTCTAAAATAGAACTAGTCAGTTAACTCTCACTGAAATAGTGTGTCGAAAATAGAAATTTCTCCAACACCCCCCCTGAACATCACTATGGAGTAAAAAATGAGTCTCAGATACTAGG
Source organism: Picea mariana (assembly GCA_032191745.1). NCBI lineage: Eukaryota > Viridiplantae > Streptophyta > Pinopsida > Pinales > Pinaceae > Picea > Picea mariana. The sequence goes on from JASDQU011026285.1 coordinate 4,715, forward strand.
ACATTTTAGGTACTCATGTATGATGCAAGTAATGAACATTGAATAAAAATGAGGAAAGAGTGAAAACCACGTGGGAACAAACCCCCCCTCAAAAGATAATGTATCAAAAGAAGAAAATGGCAGTTGTTAGGCAACTGTGTTCTTCACTGCAAGATGATCCCACAAAGTATGAAACTTCGACTCATTGAATGTCTTCGTGAAGATGTAGAAATATTTATGGAACTGATGAAGTCCTTTGGAAACCTGTCGGGCCTTGTACCTCTTGATCCTTTGGATTCATCTCCACCTGAAAATATTCCTTCTGGTGGAAGTGGAAACAGATTCCAAGTCTGGTTTGGTAGGAGTGAGTCATACTCCTTATGCATGGATGCTTGCCATAATGGATTTCCCACAACCCTATTGTATTTTTGTGGATCAGTATATTAAACCATATAGAAATGCATGGGCATCACAGGTCTTGAAGATGAAAATACATGAGAAGGCTCCTCATGTTGAGATTGAGTCCTCCTCGAATCCAATGGATTCCCTGCAAGGTTCCTTCTTCCTGAAGTGTGGTATGTGCCTTCTTGGGCATCTGTTGAAGCTTCAACACTGGCATCTTATCTGCTTGTACTACCTTCTTATTTCCATGTACAAAATCTAAGTGCATGGAATCATCTATGATGTTTCAAACTGATGGAAGCACAAGAGTATATGAATGTTGCACTGGAGGTGCATGCAAAGTAATCTCCTTATGTGTAAGTAGAAAAGATGAGTCATCATCATAAAACTTAGTGAATTTATACAACCTTGACTTGTGATCCACCTCACCAATTGCAATAATGGAATTGTCATGCATGTCAATTATTGAAATTGAATTTGATGTAAATTCAACCTTTTTACATTTCTAAGTGATCGAATAAACTGATAGTAGATTCATAGAAAGCTTTGGAACATGTAGAACATTCTCAAACATGCCATTATGGAGTTCCACTCTCCCTTATGCTACTGGAGTACCATCCCCCATGAGAATAGGAGGTCTTGAGCATGGAATCAAAGCAGAGAAAAATTCCTCTTTCGCTGTCATATGATGGGATGCACCAAAATCTATAATCCATGAATCAAATGAGGAAATAATTGCAACCAGAGCATGATGATTACCTTTCTTAGGAGAAATATCTTCTTCCTTATCCTTCTTGACTCCCTCTAGAATGAATTTTCCAAGGTTGTTCTACTAAAATGTTTGTTCCATAAGATCGATCTGTTTCTTCATGCATGTGGATTCTTCATGATTCAGTTTATTGCAGTTAGTGCATTGCTTTCCCTTTTTCTTGTTCTTGGAATCTGAAGAGTCTTTGGAACCTGAAGAATCATTAAAGGGTTTGGAATATCCCTCCTTCTCGTTCTATTTGGATGACCCTTTTCCATTATCATGGTGAGTGCATGTGCTTTGGGATCTTTCACGAGGCCCATATTTATGAGTTTTCTCTTCTCTTGTGTAAGAGAATCAATGAACTGAGCCAACATAGGAATTTTCCAATTTGTTCCAAAAAGACATCTGCCAGAATGGAAATTGGAGACATATACAACGTATTTTGTTCCTAGCCTGGACAAGATTGTTAGAATAAGTTGTTTTTCTTGTGTAGACTTAGCAATGCCACATTCACCCAAGCTCAATAACAAAGATTTAAATTTAGCGAAAAATCGTGTATATTATCAAAACTTTTAGAGTCTAAGGTATTCAACTCTACCTCAAACATATGACGTCGCATCTCATCTTTCTTTCCAAAGAGTCCTTCCAAGGTGGTCTAGATCTTGTTTGGAGTCTTGCATGAAGCAACATGAAACCATAAATCAATGGAGATTAACCCAAGAAGTAATCCTATGGCCTCATCCTTACACTTCACCCATCTCATCTTCTCAATTGTTTATGTAGGTTATGTTTCTGTCACCATTGCCAAATTATACAATCCTTTCCTTTTGAGTTGGAATTCTGCCTTGGGCTTCCAATCAAAATAATTGTATGGCGTGAGGATTACCACCACGTTTGACTGTATAATTTTTTTTCTATCCATATCTCCCACTATTTCTAAGAACCCCTAAAAATTTACTCTCAATCTACAAGTGAAAAGTTAATAAATCACGACAGAAAGGGCACTTTAAGTGAAAATTCGTATTAGTTTCAAGAGATGATCTTGCAACTTACTTTTTGAGGAAACGGTGAGTAATCTCGCTAAACAGTTGAAAACCCACTTCCAAAATGGGTCGATTTACTTCCTCCACGAGTCGTTTCCTCAAAAACTTAATATTTTGGGAGCAAGCACTACTAAAATGTACGACTACAGATTCATATCAGTTTCAGGAGACTATCTTGCGGCCTACTTTCTTAGAAAATGGTGAATAATCTCGCCAAACGGTTGAAAACCCACATCCAAACTGGGTCGATTTACTTTCCATGCTTGTTGTTTCCTCAAAAACGTAATATTTTGGGAGGAATAATTGTGGAAAGTTATGACCATGGATTTAGCTCGTCAAAATTCTGATTTTCCTTATCCTTTTGCTTGTCTAGCTTGCTCCAAGAAGCATAGTTCTGATACTATGTCAGTGTTTCATGGAAACCTGCACATGTGATCTAGCTAGAGCATGCACAAACAAAGGTTATCAAGAAAAGGAAGAGAGATTCAATATGGAAGAATGAGAAAATATATTCACACTGCTCCAATGAGTTGATGATTTATACATAGATCATGATCAATATGATACAATGAATGAGTGAAATACACTCATATATAGGGAAAACATTCCATAATTAAGAAAAAAAATCAAACAGTTATCTTTCCTTAGGAATGCATGCATGCATAATAGTGATAGTAAAAACAGAAAGTCTAAAATAGAACTAGTTAGTTAACTCCCACTGAACTAGTGTGTTGAAAATAGAAATTTGTCCAACATTTTGCACCCTATTAAGTCAGATTAGACACCCAAGTTCATTTCACCTAATTTGTCTGTTGTTCTCTCTGAATATTTTGATGTGTTTTCCCCTTCGAAAGGCCTTCCACTTCCGCTCGATATTGAGCATTCTGTCAACCTCATTCTTGGTGTTTCTCTTCCTAATGCCCCTCCGTACCATTTGGCTCCCTATGAGGATAAGCAAATTGAATTCCAAGTCCAACAACTTTTCAATGTCGGCCATAACAAACCCAACTTCTCTCCTTGTGCCTCTGCTTCCTTCATTATTTAGAAAAAGGAGAGTGGCGAGTGGCATTTAGTCACCGATTAACATGCTCTCCACAATATTATTGTAAAAAATCATTATCCTCTCCCTCATATTAAATACTTTCTTGATCATATGAAAGGGGAAAATTATTGTGCAAAGATGGATCCGGTCGAGAGATATCACCAAGTGAAAATGGTTTCCACCAACACTTAGAAAATTAATTTTAAAACCATATTTGGGATCTATGAATGGATGGTGATTCCTTTTGTTCCCACCAATGCCCCTGCAACATTCCATAGTCTCATCAATGATATATTTCTTCCTTCGTTGGGCTGCATTGTGGTTATCTATTTGGATGGAATTCTGGTCTTTAGAAAGACTTGGGAGGAACACTTACAACATTTGCGCAACGTACTCCAATTGTTGCATACCAATCACCTTCAGGTCAAGGAACGCAAGTCCTCCTTTGACCAAACTTTTGTCTCTTATTTTGGGTTTTTCATCGATCAAGAAGGTGTTTGTCCTGATGCTTCTACAATTCAGGCTCTAACACAATGGCTTGCTCCTCAGTCCATGCCGACTCTTAAAATTTTTCTTGGTGGAATCAATTTTTACAGGAAATTCATTCCTCACTTCTCTCAGTTGACCAAGCCCCTTCATCATTTTGATAATCAGACCACTTTTCTTTGGACACATCTTGCTTAGGAGCAGTTGCAGTGCCTAAAAGAATCCCCTTATTCAACACTTGTCCTTTGTTTACTAAATATTCATCAACATTTTGAAATTGAGATTGACACCTCTCAACATGTGATTGGTGCAATTGATAAATAGGGAGGACATCCCATTGCTTATCATTCAGAGACATTGGCTCAAGACAAAAAACACTCCCATCCCAAAGATAAGTAATTATTCAGCTTGGTGCAGACCTTAAAACAATTGTGCCATTATATCTTGGGTAAGGAAACCATTCTTCATATTGATCATCATCCTTTGAATTTTATTAATTCTCAATCTAAGATCCAGGAACAATGCCACTTGAAGTGGGTTACTTATCTATAATAGTTCCACTTGGTCATCGAATATAATAAAGGGACTACCAAATCGCATGCATAATCTTATTAGTTTCCCCCCTCCTCACATACTTCAAATCATGTATGCTCGTTGTGCTTCTTATGAAGATTGGAAGCCTTTGTATGCCTCTAACCCTTTTTTCAGTACCACTTGAACTGCCTTGTAACAACATAATATCATTAACCATACCCCTTTCCTATACTACCACATTTAGGATGGTTGGTTGTATAATATGGACAAGCTATGTGTGCCTACTAGCAATGATTGTCTTGTTCTCATTAGTGAAGTCCATGCCTCTTCTTATGGTGGGAACCTTGGCACATTCAAAACTACTCAACATCTTCAACATCACTTCTTTTCTCCTTCTTTAAAATGCCAAGTTGATAAATTTATCCGAGCTTGTACCCTATGTAGTCAACATGAGCCAACCAACCACAAGTATGGCATGTATCAACCCTTACATATTCCCTCCCATCCTTGTGAATCTATCTCTATTGGCTTCATCATCGATCTTCCCATGAACTTTCATCATCATGATGCAATTCAGGTTTTTGTGTGTCGTTTCTCCAAAATGGCCATTTTTGTCCCTTGTAGTAAGACTACTGTTGTTTCTCAAACTGCGGGTCTCTTTTTCACTCATGTGTGCACTCATTTTGGTCTTCCCTCCAACATTTTTTCCGATCTTCATGCTTGTTTCCTCAATAAATTTTGAAAAAATATCTTGTCTCTCTTGGGGTGTCACCTCAAATACTCCACTTCTTTCCATCCACAAATCGAAAGAAAAATCGAAGTTGTTAACTATATCCTAGTCCATGCCCTTTGCATTCATTTTACCAATTCTAAATAGTGGGATTCCACCATTTGCATTGTCCAACATACTCAACCCATGCTGTCGTAAATTTGTGAATTCATTTTCCCACCAACCTTTCTTACTTAAATTTAATAAAAAAATGGCTAAACTAATACAATGGGTACCCTCTCTTATCTTGAGGAATAATAGCCCCCACAATTATTGCCCCCCTCCCTTTGGAATCATAGCAGCCCCCATCATTATTGCCCCCCTCGCTTTGGAATCATAGCAGCCCCCATCGTTACCATTATTACCTTTATTAATCATTTGCAATGTTCAAAATACATAATTTGGCCCTTAGTCATATTAATCAATAGGAGCTCTTGAAATCAACATATCCAATCATGAGCCTAAATCACATTTGCACATTTACATTACAATTTTAGGAGATTAAAACTAAAATGAAACATCTTGTGACTATAATTTTTTATTCAAACTCCTTAGAAAATGGAATGGATGATGGAATGGATTTGTATAAAAATGATTTTGAAGCACACATGTTCAAAGATACTCTAAACTATTATTCTAGAAAGGCTTCTTTATGGATTCCAGTGGAGTCTTTTATTGACTATATGCGCATGGTCAAAGACTGTTTGAAACCCGAGTAGGACAATGTTGCCCATTATTTTCACTACAATAGCAAAGAAAGATTATCAGAAATAGTAAGAAATGAACTACTTTCCCATTATCCAACGTGGCTTGTAGAGAATGGGCATTCAGGCTTTCATGCCTTGCTTAGAGAGGACAAGAAACACGATCTATCAAGAATGTACTGGCTGTTTTGTAAAATATCTAATATCTTGGACACAATTTCTAATAGTTTTATACAACAATTAACCACAGCAGGAAGAATAATAATAAAGCAGGTAGAAGAAGATGATGCAGGTGGCATGCAACAACATTCTTTTGTTAGGAAGGTTATTTAACTGCACGACAGGTGTATGGAATATGTTGAAGATGCATTTCAAAATAACTATATTTTTGGTAATCATTTAAAGCAATCATTTCGGGTAATACCTGCAAAGATATTGGAGGAAGCACATTTACTGAAATATTGGCTGTAATTTGTGATAATCTACTTAATAAGGGTAAGGATGGTGGAAAATTAAGCCAGTGTGATTTGAGAATATGCTTGAAAAGATGGCTGTAATTTGTGATAATCTACTTAATAAGGGAAAGGGTGGTGGGAAATTAATCCATTGTGATGTTAGGAATATTCTTGAAAAGGTGGTGAAACTGCTTGTGTATATCAATCATAAAGATTTGATGTTATCAAAGGAAGGGAGTTCTAACTTTAAGGATTACGTTTAGAGTCAAAATATTGACCTTCGAATAGAACTCAGAGTGAAAGTATTGAGTAGTAAATTTTGGTGAACATTTCAATTTTCCCAACCTAATCTTCCTTCAGATATTTTGAATAGTGTTGAAGTGTTTAAAGCTTATTATTATAGAGAAAATAAAGACCGTAAGCTTAGATGGATATATTCTCTAGGAACATGTAATATCAGTGGCAAGTTTGACAACAGAAAAATAGAGATGATAGTAACAACTTATCTGGCACCCCGGATGGGGTGACACATTGCACAGCACCACCGCCTGGTATAGCGCCCAGCCTCATATTAAATGTGGTAGGTTGTTTCCCATCTATTCAATATTAACGATGGGAGCAGGGCATTATAGTCGACCTTCGGGTGAGAGACTTCTCCCTCACGGGAAAGGGTCAGCCCTACAAGCATTTACTATGGAATATTTATTGTGAAGCCACGTTCAACCGTCCCACAAGATTGTGAAACAAAGCGGCATCGTCGCTTTCATCTCATTCTTGCTCTGCAACTTTCTACCGTTTGTGATCTCTGGTGCACTTTTCTCTGCATCCTTCTGAATTTTCTAAGCCCTGGTGCGTTTGATACCCACTCCCTCACCACGATGCCTAGGGAGCGAGGAAAACCTCGTCGGGGGTCAGCTTGGTACACCCATGCTGCTCAATTCTAGAGGAGACAACATTTGGAAAGAGCACTCTCGCTGACCAACTCCATTCTTTGTCGGAGAGAACAGAAAGCATGTCTCTCACTCCAGGCTTATGCAATTGAGTCTGTGAGGGAGTGGGTATCAAACGCACCAGGGCTTAGAAAATTCAACCGTCCCACAAGATTGTGAAACAA
>JASDQU011026285.1:12385-32004 GCA_032191745.1 Picea mariana
CACTGGCATCTTATCTACTTGTACTACCTTCTTATTTCCATGTACAAAATCTTAGTGTATGGAATCATCTATGATGTTTGAAATTGATGGAAGCACAAGAGTATATGAATGTTGCACTGGAGGTGCATGCAAAGTAATCTCCTTATGTGTAAGTAGAAAAGATGAGTCATCGTCAGAAAACTTAGTGAATTTATACAACCTTGACTTGTGATCCACCTCAGCAATTGCAATAATGGAATTGTCATGCATGTCAATTATTGAAATTGAATCTGATGTAAATTCAACCTTTTTACATTTCTAAGTGATCGGATAAACTGATAGCAGATTCATAAAAAGCTTTGGAACATGTAGAACATTCTCAAACATGCCATTATGGAGTTCCACTCTCCCTTCTGCTACTGGAGTACCATCCCCCATGAGAATAGGAGGTATTGAGCATGGACTCAAAGCAGATAAAAATTCCTCTTTCGCTGTCATATGATTGGATGCACCAAAATCTATAATCCATGAATCAGATGAAGAATTAATTGCAACCAAAGCATGATGATTACCTTTCTTAGGAGCAATATCTTCTTCCTTATCCTTCTTGACTCCCTCTAGAATGAAGTTTCCAAGGTTGTTCTACTAAAATTTTTGTTCCATAAGATCGCTCTGTTTCTTCATGCATGTGGATTCTTCATGATTTAGTTTATTGCAGTTAGTGCATTGCTTTCCCTTTTTCTTGTTCTTGGAATCTGAAGAGTCTTTGGAACCTGAAGAATCATTAAAGGGTTTGGAATATCCCTCCTTCTCGTTCTATTTGGATGACCCTTTTCCATTATCATGGTGAGTGCATGTGCTTTGGGATCTTTCACGAGGCCCATATGTATGAGTTTTCTCTTCTCTTGTGTAAGAGACTCAATGAACTGAGCCAATGTAGGAATTTTCCAATTTGTTCTAGAAAGACATCTGCCAGAATGGAAATTCGAGACATATACAACGTATTTTGTTCCTAGCCTAGACAAGATTGTTAGAATAAGTTGTTTTTCTTGTGTAGACTTAGCAATGCCACATTCACCCAAGCTCAACAACAAAGATTTAAATTTAGTGAAAAATCGTGTATATTATCAAAACTTTTAGAGTCTAAGGTATTCAACTCTACCTCAAACATATGACGTCGCATCTCATCTTGCTTTCCAAAGAGTCCTTCCAAGGTGGTCTAGATCTTGTTTGGATTCTTGCATGAAGCAACATGAAACCATAAATCAGTGGATATTAACCCAAGAAGTAATCATATGGCCTCATCCTTACAATTCACCCATCTCATCTTCTCAATTGTTTATGTAGGTTATGTTTTTGTCACGATTGTCAAATTATACAATCCTTTCCTTTTGAGTTGGAATTCTGCCTTGGGCTTCCAATCAAAATAATTGTATGGTGTGAGGATTACCACCACGTTTGACTGTATAAAATTTGTCCTATCCATATCTCCCACTATTTCTAAGAACCCCTAAAAATTTACTCTCAATCTACAAGTGAAAAGTTAAGAAATCACGACAGAAAGGGCACTTTAAGTGAAAATTTGTATTAGTTTCAAGAGATGATCTTGCAACTTACTTTTTGAGGAAACGATGAGTAATCTCGCTAAACAGTGGAAAACCCACTTCCAAAATGGGTCGATTTACTTGCTTTACGGGTCGTTTCCTCAAAAACTTAATATTTTTGGAGCAAGCACTACTAAAATGTATGACCACAGATTCATATAAGTTTCAGGAGACTATCTTGCGGCCTACGTTCTTAGAAAATAGTGAATAATCTCGCCAAACGGTTGAAAACCCACATCCAAACTGGGTCGATTTACTTTCCATGCTTGTTGTTTCCTCAAAAACGTAATATTCTGGGAGGAATAACTGTGGAAAGTTATGACCATGGATTTAGCTCTTCAAAATTCTGATTTTCCTTATTCTTTTGCTTGTCTAGCTTGCTCCAAGAAGCATAGTTCTAATACCATGTCATTGTTTCATGGAAACCTGCACATGAGATCTAGCTAGAGCATGCACAAACAAAGGTTATCAAGAAAAGGAAGAGAGATTCAATATGGAAGAATGAGAAAATATATTCACACTGCTCCAATGAGTTGATGATTTATACATAGATCATGATCAATATGATACAATGAATGAGTGAAATACACCCATATATAGGGAAAACATTCCATAATTAAGAAAAAAAATCAAACAGTTATCTTTCCTTAGGAATGCATGCATGCATAATAGTGATAGTAAAAACAGAAAGTCTAAAATAGAACTAGTCAGTTCACTCCCACTGAACTAGTGTGTCAAAAATAGAATTTTTTCCAACATTTTGCACCCTATTAAGTCAGATTAGACACCCAAGTTCATTTCACCTAATTTGTCTGTTGTTCTCTCTGAATATTTTGATGTGTTTTCCCCTTCGAAAGGCCTTCCACTTCTGCTCCATATTGAGCATTCTGTCAACCTCATTCTTGGTGTTTCTCTTCCTAATGCCCCTCCGTACCATTTGGCTCCCTATAAGGATAAGGAAATTGAATTCCAACTCCAACAACTTTTCAATGTCGGCCATAACAAACCCAACTTCTCTCCTTGTGCCTCTGCTTCCTTCATTATTCAGAAAAAGGAGAGTGGCGAGTGGCATTTAGTCACCGATTAACATGCTCTCCACAATATTATTGTAAAAAATCATTATCCTCTCCCTCATATTAAATATTTTCTTGATCATATGAAAGGGGAAAATTATTGTGCAAAGATGGATCCGATGGCGAGATATCACCAAGTGAAAATGGTTTCCACCAACACTTAGAAAATGAATTTTCAAACCATATTTGGGATCTATGAATAGATGGTGATTCCTTTTGTTCCCACCAATGCCCCTGCAACATTCCATAGTCTCATCAATGATATATTTCTTCCTTCGTTGGGCCGCATTGTGGTTATCTATTTGGATGGAATTTTGGTCTTTAGAAAGACTTGGGAGGAACACTTACAACATTTGCGCAATGTACTCCAATTGTTGCATACCAATCACCTTCAGGTCAAGGAACGCAAGTCCTCCTTTGACCAGACTTTTGTCTCTTATTTTGGGTTTTTCATCGATCAAGAAGGTGTTTGTCCTGATGCTTCTACAGTTCAGGCTCTAACACAATGGCTTGCTCCTCAGTCCATGCCGACTCTTAAAATTTTTCTTGGTGGAATCAATTTTTACAGGAAATTCATTCCTCACTTCTCTCAGATGACCAAGCCCCTTCATCATTTTGATAATCAGACCACTTTTCTTTGGACACATCTTTCTTAGGAGCAGTTGCAGTGCCTAAAAGAATCCCCTTGTTCAACACTTGTCCTTTGTTTACTAAATATTCATCAACATTTTGAAATTGACATTGACACCTCTCAACATGTGATTGGTGCAGTTGGTAAATAGGGAGGACATCCCATTGCTTATCATTCCGAGACATTGGCTCAAGACAAAAAACACTCCCATCCCAAAGATAAGTAATTATTCAGCTTGGTGTAGACCTTAAAACAATTGTGCCATTATATCTTGGGTAAGGAAACCATTCTTCATATTGATCATCATCCTTTGAATTTTATTAATTCTCAATCTAAGATCCAGGAACAATGCCACTTGAAGTGGGTTACTTATCTATAATAGTTCCACTTGGTCATCGAATATAATAAAGGGACTACCAAATCGCATGCATAATCTTATTAGTTTCCCCCCTCCTCACATACTTCAAATCATGTATGCTCGTTGTGCTTCTTATGAAGATTGGAAGCCTTTGTATGCCTCTAACCCTTTTTTCAGTACCACCTGAACCATACCCCTTTCCTATACTACCACATTTAGGATGGTTGGTTGTATAATATGGACAAGCTACGTGTGCCTACTACCAATGATCGTCTTGTTATCATTAGTGAAGTCCATGCCTCCTCTTATGGTGGGAACCTTGGCACATTCAAAACTACTCAACATCTTCAACATCGCTTCTTTTCTCCTTCTTTAAAATGCCAAGTTAATAAATTTATCCGAGCTTGTACCCTATGTAGTCAACATGAGACAACCAACCGCAAGTATGGCATGTATCAACCCTTACATATTCCCTCCCATCCTTGTGAATCTATCTCTATGGACTTCATCATCGATCTTCCCATGAACTTTCATCATCATGATGCAATTCAGGTTGTTGTGTGTCGCTTCTCCAAAATGGCCATTTTTGTCCCTTGTAGTAAGACTACTGTTGTTTCTCAAACTGCGGGTCTCTTTTTCACTCATGTGTGCACTCATTTTGGTCTTCCCTCCAACATTTTTTCCGATCTTCATGCTTGTTTCCTCAATAAATTTTGGAAAAATATCTTGTCTCTCTTGGGGTGTCACCTCAAATACTCCACTTCTTTCCATCCACAAATGGAAAGAAAAATCGAAGTTGTTAACTATATCCTAGTCCATGCCCTCTGCATTCATTTTACCAAATCTAAATAGTGGGATGCCACCCTTTGCATTGTCCAACATAGTTATAATAGGTAATTTCATGTTTCTATTGGCTTTTCCCTTTTCGAAGCTTGCTTTAGGCATCAGACTAATACCCCCTAGGAGTTTCCTTTACAACTCCAACATTTTGGTAGTCCTCCGCAACAAAAAGAGAAAACCTTTCCCTTGTCCTTTTGCAAACCTTGTCTCATAAACATGCTCGAGTTTCTGAGGCTTTATAAGCTTCCCAACATTGTTATAAGTACTTTCATGATGTGCATAGGAAAACACTCTTTGTTTCCACTAGTGAAAAGCTTTGGTTTCACATGGAGCACCAACGCTTTCATTCCTAGCATTATCAAAAGTTGAAACCCCTCTGTTATGGTCCTTACACAATTCTGCAACAAGTTGTAAACAATGCTTATTGCCTCAAATTTCCACCACAGTTGGGTATTCATGACATGGTACAAGTGAACAGTCTCAAATGCTATGATCCTCCCCTCTTGCAAAAATAGGTCACCATATCGCACCCCTCTGAGTTGGTTCCATATTTCCAACCGCCTCTCCTTCACGACATAGTGTTGGATACACGCACCACCCCTACTCACACTCAACAACACATTACCTTTCTAGTGGGTTGCAATGGTCAACATCTAGCCCAAGCTAAATGGATATCACATTCTTCCATGTCTCAACAATTTCTTTAGTTTGTCACGAAAGTCGGGACACTTCTAGGCTTAAACAGGGAGGAATTAGGGAGGGTGTCAGGCACACTCCCCAAGTAGGAGAGCACACATCTCGAGGCAGACCAGCGTGGCACTACCACAAAGGTGCACCTCCTTCCATATGCAGCGCACTTCACCACAAAGGCCACATGGAGCGCATCTCTATCTGGGAGGTTGGACACAAGTCCTAAAGACTAGGAGCTGGTCGACTAAGATAGTTATTAGGGTTTGGGACCTTTTCTAGCTATTGATTAGATAGAATTGGTCCACTTTTGATCAGAACCACTGCATTTTCAAACTATCCTATATAAAGGTTTTTCTATTCCACTAAATAAGACGAATGGTTCATTTTTCTTACTCATATCCTATGTTGTTTTTGATGTTCTTTGTGAATATTATTTGGCTTTCTATGCAGTATTGTAGATTGACCCATAGCTCCCTCTTATGGGTAATTCTCTTTTGTAGCACACATTCCCTCTCTTCCTACCCAAAGACAATATGTAAGACTAACCCAATAAGGCACTTGTTTTTCCTTTTCTTCTCACACAAATTTGACTCTCACATTTCCCAAAAAGTGGTTGTACTCAACCCATGCCGTCGTAAATTGGTGAATTCATTTTCCCACTAACCTTTCTTACTTAAATTTAATAAAAAAATGGCTAAACTAATACAATGGGTACCCCCTCTTATCTTGAGGAATAATATCCCCCATCATTATTGCCCCCCTCCCTTTGGAATCATAGTAGCCCCCATCATTATTGCCCCCCTCCCTTTGGAATCATAACATCCCCCATCGTTACCATTATTACCTTTATTAATCATTTGCAATGTTCAAAATACATAATTCAGCCCTTAGTCATATTAATCAATAGGAGCTCTTGAAATCAACATATCCAATCATGAGCCTAAATCACATTTGCACATTTACATTACAATTTTAGGAGATTAAAACTAAAATGAAACATCTTGTGACTATAATTTTTTATTCAAAATCCTTAGCAAATGGAATGGACGATGGAATGGATTTGTATAAAAATGATTTTGAAGCACACATGTTCGAAGATACTCTAAACTATTATTCTAGAAAGGCTTCTTTATGGATTCCAGTGGAGTCTTTTACTGACTATATGCTCATGGTCAAAGACTGTTTGAAACCCGAGTAGGACAACATTGCCCATTATTTGCACTACAATAGCAAAGAAAGATTATCAGAAATAGTAAGAAATGAACTACTTTCCCATTATACAACGTGGCTTGTAGAAAATGGGCATTCAAGCTTTCATGCCTTGCTTAGAGAGGACAAGAAACACGATCTATCAAGGATGTACTAGCTGTTTTGTAAAATATCTAATATCTTAGACACAATTTCTAATAGTTTTATACAACAATTAACCACAGCAGGAAGAATAATAAGAAAGCACGCAGAAGAAGACGATGCAGGTGGCATGCAACAACATTCTTTTGTTAGGAAGGTTATTGAACTGCGCGACAGGTGTATGGAATATGTTGAAGATGCATTTCAAAATAACTATATTTTTGGTAATCATTTAAAGAAATCATTTCAGGTAATACCTGCAAAAATGTTGGAGGAAGCATATTTACTGAAATATTGGCTGTAATTTGTGATAATCTACTTAATAAGGGTAAGGGTGGTGGAAAATTAAGCCAGTGTGATTTGAGAATATGCTTGAAAAGCTGGCTGTAATTTGTGATAATCTACTTAATAAGGGAATGGGTGGTGGGAAATTAAGCCAGTGTGATATTGGGAATATGCTTGAAAAGGTGGTGAAAATGCTTGTGTATATCGATCATAAAGATTTCATGTTATCAAAGGAAGGGAGTTCTAACTTTAAGTATTACGTTTAGAGTCAAAATATTGACCTTCGAATAGAACTCAGAGTGAAAGTATTGACTAGTAAATTTTGGTCAACATTTCAATTTTCCCAACCTAATCTTCCTTCAGATATTTTGAATAGTGTTGAAGTGTTTAAAGCTTATTATTCTAGAGAAAATAAAGACCGTAATCTTAGATGGATATATTCTCTAGGAACATGTAATATCAGTGGCAAGTTTGACAACAGGAAAATAGAGATGATAGTAACAACTTATCTGGCACCCCGGATGGGGTGACACGTTGCACAGCACTGCCGCCTGGTATAGCACCCAACCTCGTATTAAATGTGGTAGGTCGTTCCCCATATATTCAATATTAATGATGGGAGCAGGGCATTACAGTCGAACTTCGGGTGAGAAACTTCTCCCTCACGAGAAAGGGTCAGCCCTACAAGCATTTACTATGGAAGATTTATTGTGAAGCCACGTTCAGTTTTCCCACAAGATTGTGAAACGAAGCGGCATGGTCGCATTCATCTCATTCTTGCTATGCAACTTTCTACCGTTTGTGAGCTCTGGTGTGCTTTTCTCTACATCCTTCCGACTTTTCTAATCCCTGGTGCGTTTGATACCCACTCCCTCACCACGATGCCTAGGGAGCAAGGAAAACCTCGTCGGGGGTCGGCTTGGTACACCCATGCTTCTCAATGCCAGAGGAGACAACATTTGGAAAGAGCACTCTCGCTGGCCAACTCCATTCTTTTTCGAAGAGAACAGAAAACATGTCTCTCACTCCAGGCTTATGCAATTCAGTCTATGAGGGAGGAGTGCGCTCAGACCCACCAGAACAACTTTCACTCTCGGATAATTGGCAACCCACAGGCACTACGCAGGAAGAAAATCCTCCAATTGTACTTGAAACTCAAGCCAGAAGTAGCATGAGGGGGAGGCTTGATGAGGAATTCCCAACCTGTTATGTCGAGGAAGTGCCTTACACGGAAAAAACTCCGACTGCCCTGGAACCTTAGGCAAGAGGTAGCATGAGGGGGGGGATTTGTGAAGAATTCCCAATGTGTTATGTCAAGGAAGTGCCTTACATGGGTTTGGTCTCACAGGGGACCTGCGCGGTAATGGTGCACCATACAAACATGGCAACCATGGACAGGGGTGCGGGTAGCACAGACACAGAGGCGGTTATTCCAAGTGAGGAAGCTACAAGGGAAACGAGGTTCACTCCAGGCGAGGGTGATGAAACCTCGACGCCAACTCCTAGCCAAACCGTGCATGGACATCCTGGTGCCCCGCCACCCTTCCTCCATGTGGCACACTTGGATCTAGTGTTTGAACTACGAGGAAAAATGGCAGACTAGGAGCATAGAGCCCTCCTAATGGGACAATGATTGGATATGCTTCTGGACGTGTACTCCAATGCCATGACAAATAAAAAATGACCAACGTGCACCCAACCATTTACCATCCAGGCCAGAGCAGCGCGGCAGGAGGATGAGGATGACAGGCCATCGAGTATTTGGTCTAGTCAATTTCAGTCTGGTTTTCTCTTTTACTTTCCACTATGTTGGGGCATCCTTTTTCTTTAAATCTTGTTGTTCAGAGTCAAGTCCAGGCTTATAACAAAGCTCTTTGTAATGCCTTAAATAGTCTTAAGTCGATGCATGGCCATATATCCCAGTTTCCTTTGGGCAGGACAGATGGTGAAACAATCTTTTGTTTTTTATCCAGAAGGAACATATGAGCCCCAAGTTGTGATGGTTTCCGGTAAAATGGTGACACACTTGGCGGCTAAGGCACCGATGTATCTTTCTGTATCTTTTTTTTAATATAATATAGCAGTAAACACCCTTTTTTTACTTAAAAANCTAGTCAATTTCAGTCTGGTTTTCTCTTTTACTTCCCACTATGTTGGGGCACCCTTTTTCTTTAACTCTTGTTGTTCAGAGTCAAGTCCAGGCTTATAACAAAGCTCTTTGTAATGCCTTAAATAGTCTTAATTCGATGTATGGCCATCTATCCCGGTCTCCTTTGGGCAGGACAGATGGTGAAACAATCTTTTGTTTTTTATCCAGAAGGAACATATGAGCCCCAAGTTGTGATGGTTTCCGGTAAAATGGCGACACACTTGGTGGCTAAGGCACCGATGTATCTTTCTGTATCTTTTTGTTAATATAATATAGCAGGCAACACCCTTTTTTTACTTAAAAAAAAAACAACTTATCTAGCAATTATACTACTGTTGTTTAATGACCACGATAAGCTCAATTATGCAGAGATTAAATGAAAACTTTATTTGATAGATGAAGATGTTGGCAAACGAATACATTCAATGACATGTCAATGACATTTTTGAAGTACAAAATTCTTGTCAAACAACCGAATACCAAAATGGTAGCTAATACTGACACTTTTGAATTCAACCCTAATTTTACCAGCAAATCGAACAGGATTGGAATTCCGTTTTCACCATTTGAAGAAGAAGAGAAGAAGAAAGCTATTGATAGGGTAGAGAATGATAGAAAAAATGCCATTGATGCAGTGATAGTTCACATCATGAATAGTAGAAAAGTTTTACATGATTCAGATCTAGTAAGTGAATACAGTAATCAACAGGGAATTCTTTGAACATGACAAGGAAAATTCGCGTATGCTGAAATATGTTGCCTAAAAAGCTATCTTAGCATTTTCTAAAATGCTTTGTATATATATATATATATATATTCAATGTTTATGCTTTTCATTTTTGGGTTCAAATTAAATTTTTTAAAGTGTGGAATATTTTTCTTTGCTATTCAATTTTGAATTAAAGCATTTTTTCAATACATATAGATTAGAAGCCATTACAACATATTCACTATGATCTTTATTCATGTCATTATGGAAATTAAATCCCAGTGGGAAAGATACAATCATTCCTCACAACCATCCAAGTTATACTTAATTAACTTTTCTTGGCTATCAAATACTTTGGAAAAACATCATTTTTTTAATTTATCTTTATCTCTTGTTGGTATCAAATGCTTTGGAAAAACATCATTTGTTAATTTATCTCTATCATATTCAGTTTCATATTCTATAACACCTTTTGAATTTCCAATCCTTATTTAGTGAGAAAATTTTAAATTTTATATTTAAAATTTAACCTCCTCTCTCGATCATTGAAATTCTTTGTTAATTATATTAATGCGAGTTCATGTTCTCTACTTCTAGTAGACCAGATTCTAACACTGATGATAACCAATCTGTGGCTATCCAGACATAGTTGGTGCTGAACATTCCAATGTCCTTCACTCTAGAATAACACGATGGTCATTGGTGAGTTGTCCATAGAGATTCTCTATTGTATAGAATCGAATGATGGATTCCTATCCAGTATTCTACCCATAGGCATGTTATCAGA
Source organism: Picea mariana (assembly GCA_032191745.1). Classification (NCBI taxonomy): domain Eukaryota; kingdom Viridiplantae; phylum Streptophyta; class Pinopsida; order Pinales; family Pinaceae; genus Picea; species Picea mariana. The sequence continues at coordinate 22,841 of JASDQU011026285.1, forward strand.
GATACCAAGCTCACATAGGATCCAAAAGAACTATTACTGATTATTACCTTCGATCTTGGTAGGTATTCGCTATAGTCAATATCGACCATCAATCAAATTCAGAAGGTAAGTGCAGTGCCCTTTAATATGCCAATATCTGGATTAAATCAACCCAAAGGGGCCTTCTTTATAGTCTAAATATTGTTGCATTTAGACATTAGACATATCCTCCACAGAGATTTACAAGTACAAGCTCCCTTGAAGATCCCGACATGGGTGAATTCATAGTTTCATTATCAAACATGTTGAAAGAAGGATTTATTATCCAACCAATCAAAGGTGCCCTCTTCCCGTAACTGAGTTTCTTCTGGAACTGATGCAGGAACATTGATCATAAGTTCTTTCACAACCTCTTTCTTCACTCCCAATGGCCACTAATGTTGCAATAACTGCAAAAATTCCTTCGTTTTGCATTCAATAGAATCTCCTTGTCATGAGGACGTTGAAGAGTTTCCCTTTGCTCTGCCACACTTCCAGTGGACGTGCTCGTCTTCTTTACCCAAGTTTTCATCTTGTGATTTTTGGCTACATCATGATTAGAAGAGAGTGCAAGAATGCATATTTCAAGTATCATGCTTCTTAAGATCAACGGAATAATTTGACTGAACATGACCCTTATACCTTTGAGGCTTATCCTCGTTGTAGATCTAATGAGGACTAGGACTAGATTATTTGATTCCTCTCTTGGAATCAAATGATGTAGAAATGCTTTTTGAAGTGGCTCTTGCTTCAACAAACTTTGAGCAGTCTCCAATATCTTCTTTACCATACCCCAAACCTGAAAATCATGGTCTTTGTACCACCTCTAATGGATGAGTGAATTCTTGGCCATGAATGCCAAGTCCACGTCCTCTGTATCCCATCTTCGTGAGGACCTTCATGCCCATGTTAGTTTCATACTGAAAAGAAATTGAACATGAAGAAACATCATATACCTCGGTTTGAGTTTGAGCATCCACGGTAGAAGGCTCTTTGTCCTCCATTCGTTCACCATTCTACAACTTAGAGAAAAGCTCATCCTTGGTTTTCAATTCGAGTTGCAATTCTTCAATAATTTCATTGAGGAATTCTCCATCAAGCTGAGATCTCTCTTGAAGATCTTGCTTCTCTTATTCTACAACCTTCAAAAGTCTCCTCAACTCTGAGTTTTCATCTTGAATGTTGTGATTTATATCTTCTAATTCTTGAAGTCTTTATGCTCGCTTCACTTATTTTCCCATCCTGCAAAGCAGTCATCCTAGCTCTGACACCCCATGATCTGAAAATGGATGAGTACTTACTCTACACAAGTTTTCAATCGAGAATCATTTTCTGATGAATTAATTGCATACGGATTAAAGGGAATATAAGTCCATGATTAGCCATGCTTTTAAACAATAATACATAATACACATGAACTCAAAATGGGATAAGCATATGAAAATACAAGAGAGAGACAATCAATGTTGGTAACGGAGTTCATCCCTTTTGGGCTACGTCTCCGGAACCACTTCAATTGGAATACAGATCGCTTTCATTCCTTCTTTAAACGATGTTGGGACATTCTCATAAGTGATTACATAAGATATTCCTTCTCCTTCAATGAGGATTCAAGAAGACTACTCACACTCATATCTCTCCAAATATCAAGAGGGATAATTCCTTACATGAATAAGTCTCTCAATGCTTAGGAGTAGTAGCACTATGGATATGTAACCCCACTCACTAATTCCTCATTACCCTCCTCCTGCCAAGGGCTCACATAAAAAATTATATAGTTTTTCCTCACTCCCTCTTAAGAAAGAGCATTAATTCCTAGATCCACAATAATAGGATCTAATTACAAAAGAGGAAAAACAAGATCCATGAATGTAGGATCTCAAACTATATTCAAGCACATAATGGGAAAAGTCTCAAAACCACCAAAAAAATCTTCAACCATGCTCTTGATTCTCTCAACCTAATAGTGAGAAAATCTGAAAATTGATGTGAGGTGGTTTCTCACATAAAAACCAATTTCCTTAATTACAATCTTAATGAAAAATAAGTGAGTGTAATTCGCTCACAAGTATTAATCATTTTCACATCAAAGGAATAATAATGTATGAGTTTTTTTCAAAATCTCATAAAGAATAATTAAATGCATGATCATCTCATAAAATCATAAAAGAATGCATGAGACCCTTTTTCCCACAAAGAATTAATAAAATACATGAGAAAATAAACTGATAAACGCATAAGTTCACCACTTTCACCACTTTGTTGCTAGCTTCAAATTAACTTGGTGAACAAAGTAAAGTCCCTTCCATGTGTGGAGATCCACCCAAATCAGTCATTGGGACCCAACTCATTTTATATTTGCAGGAATCAGCCTCATCTTCTATTCCTCCTATTGGGACTTGGGAAGCTCTCTATCAAGCGCTCCGTAGTATATTTTATCCTCCTAACTACTGTCATAATATTATGGCTCACTGGTCACAACTCCGTCAATTCTCAAGCCATTCCATGCAGCAATACATTGAAATATTCACTAGGCTTCGCATCTAGCTTCGTATTCGGGACTCTGAAGAGGTTCTCATAGTAAATTTTAGTTCTAGTTTATTGACTTTTTACGCATGTTGGTGGATCTTTTTTATAGTAGTTCATTGGATAAGGCTTTCTCCAATGCTCTAGAAATTGAGCGTAAGATAGCTACTCACTTGAAATTCCATCAGTCTCATCCTAAGTCCTCCTCCACACCCTCCTCTCCAAATTCTCCCTCTTTCTGTAAGTCTGCTAAATGGTGCACATTCCATAAGTCTTATTTCCATAACACCATCGATTGTCATGTCCTACAAAATCTATCTACTCCCAAAACTCTTTTTGTCGATACTCTTGAGTCCTCATCTTCAATTCCCCCTCCTTTTGATCTAATCTCCTTATACAATACCATGGCTACATATCCCTATTTTATTTTGATGACTACTTATTCTAATGCTACCGCAGTCTCCCCTCTCTTCACCCACAATTGCCAAATCAAGCAGTCTCTTGCTATGTTCATTATTGATAATGGAAGCTAAAAGAATTTAGTAGCTCAAGATTTAGTGAACCTATTAAACCTACCCACCACCCCTTATCCCTCTACTTATTAATTAGGGTGGGTTCATAAGGAAGAACCTTGTCTGATGGTCACACAACATTGTGTCGTCACCTTTGCCAATGGACCTTTCCGTGATTCTATCCTTTTCGATGTGTCTTTATTGGATTGTTTGGATATTTTTTTGGGAATCCCATACCAGAAACAATGGGATTCCATCTATCATTACCTCACCCATCAGTATCACCTCCAACAAGATGGCCAAACTTTTGTTCTTACATCTTCATCCCTAAAATCTCCTCCTCTGCTCCCTGGCCAAGTTGTCATCTGCCAAGTAAGTCTCAATAAATCCCTTTCCATATTCTTTTTTCACCCTATTCAGCCATATATTAGACACCCGAGTCCATTGCACATTATTTTTTTGTTGTTCTCTCTGAATATTTTGATGTGTTTTCCCCTTTGAAAGGCCTTCCACCTCCATGTCCTATTGAGCATTGTATCGACCTCATTCTTGGTGTTTCTCTTCCTAATGCCCCTTCATACCGTTTGTCTCCGTATGAGGCTAAGGAAATTGAATGCCAACTCCAACAACTTCTCAATGTCGACCATAACAAACCCAACTACTCTCCTTGTGCCTCTATTTCCTTTATTATGCACAAAATGAGAGTGGCGAGTGGAATTTAGTCACCGATTAGAATGCTCTCAACAATGTTATTGTAAAAAATTGTTATCCTCTCCCTCGTATTAAAGACTTTCTTGATCATCTCAAAGGGGAAAATTATTGTACAAAGATGGATCCAATGGAGGGATGTCACCACGTGTGAATGGTTTCTACCAACACTTATAAAACATCTTTTAAAACCATATTTGGGCTCTATTAATGGATGGTGATACCTTTTGTCCCCACCAATGCCCCTAGAACATTCCATAGGATCATCAATGATATATTTCGTCCTCTGTTGGGATGCATTGTGGTGATGTATTTGGATGACATTTTGGTCTTTAGAAAGACTTGGGAGGAACACTTACAACATGTGTGCAATGTACTCCAATTGTTGCGTACCAATCACCTTCAGGTCAAGGAATGAAAGTCCTCCTTTGACAAAAATTTTGTCCCTTATTTGCGTTTTTTCATCGATCAAGAAGGTGTTTGTCCTGATGCTTCTAAAGTTTAGGCTCTATCATAATGGCCTCCTCCTCAGTCCATGCCGAATCTTAAATTTTTTCTTGGTGGAATCAATTTTTGCAGGAAATTTATTCCTCACTTCTCTTATTTGACCAATGCCCTTCATCATTTGGATAATCATTCCACTTTTCTTTGGACACTTGTTGCTCATAAGTAGTTGCAGTGCCTAAAAGAGGCCCTTTGTTCAACACTTGTCCTATGTTTTCCAAATCTTCAACAACTTTTTGAAATTGAGACCGATGCCTCTCAACATGTGATTGGTACAGTTTGTAAACAGGTAGGACATCCCACTACTGATCATTCTGAGACATTGTCTCAAGCCAAAAAACACTACAATACCTGAGATAAGGAATTTTATAGCTTGGTGCAGGCCTTAAAACAATGAGGCTACTATATCTTGGGTAAGGAGACCATTCTTCATAATGATCATCATCCTTTGACTTTTATTAATTCTTAGTCTAAGATCCAGGAACAACGTCACTTGAAGTGGGATGCTTATCTACAATAGTTCCACTTGGTCATCAAATATAAGAAAGGGATGACCAAATCACATGGCTAATCTACTTAGTTTCCCCCCTCCTCAGATACTTAAAATCTTATCTATCCGTTGTGTTGCTTATGAATATTGGAAGCCTTTGTATGCCTCTAACCCTTTCTTTAGTACCATCTGGACTACCTTGCAATAACCTAATCTCAATATCCATACCCCTTTCCTATACTACCACATTTAGGATGGTTTGTTGTATAATCTTGACAAGTTATGTGTGCCTACTACTAATGATCGTATTGTTCTCATTTGTGTAGCCCACGCCTCCTCTTATGGTGGTAAATTCGACATATTGAAAACTACTCAACATGTTCAACATCACTTTTTTTGGCCTGCTTTACAACGCCAAGTTGAGAAATGTATCCGAGCTTGTACCCCATGCATTCAACATGAGCTAGCCAACTGTAAGTATGGCCTGTATCAACCCTTACATATTCGCTCTCGTCCTTGGGAATCTATCTCTATGGACTTCATCACTGGTATTACCATGACCTTTCTTCATCATGATGCCATTTGGGTGGTTGTGTGTCGCTTCTCCAAAATGGCCATTTTTTTCCCTTGCACTAAGACTACTATCATTGCTCAAACTGAGGGTCTCTTTTTCACTCATGTGTGCACTCATTTTTGTCTCCCCTCCAACATTCTTTATGATATTGATGCTTGTTTCCTCAATACATTTTGGAAAACTCTCTAGTTTCTCTTGGGGTGTCACCTCAAATACTTCTCTTCTTTCCATCCACAAATGGATAGAAAAATTGAAGTTGTTAACCGTAGCCTAGTCCATTCCCTTCGCATTCATTTTACCAATCTAAACAGTGGGATGCCACCCTCTGGATTGTCCAACACAATTATAATAGTGCATTTCTTGTTTCTACTGGATTTTTCCCTTTCGAAGCTTGCTTTAGGTATCAACCTGCTACTCCCTACGAGCTTCCTTTACAACTCCAACCTTTTGGTACTCCTCAACAACAAAAAGAGAAAACCTCTGCCTTGTCCTTTTTGCAAACCTTGGCTCATAAACAAGCTCAAGTTTTTGAGTCTTTATAAGCTTCCCAACATCATTATAGTATCGTCATGATGTGCAAAGGCAACCACTCTTTGTTTCCTTTGGTGACAAGGTCTGGTTTCACATGGAGCACCAACACTTTCATTCCTAGCATTATCACAAGTTGAAACCCCTGTGTTATGTTCCTTACACATTTTTGCAACAAGTTGCAAACAATGCTTATTGCCTCAAATTTTCACCACAGTTGGATATTCACGAGGTGGTACATGCGAACAGTCTCAAACATTATGATCCTCCCCTCTTGAAAGAAGAGGCACCATATGGCACCCCTCTAAGTTGGTTCCATCTTTCCAACCACCTCTCCTTCAAGACATAGTGTTAGATACACGCACAACCCCTACTCACACTCAACAACACACTTCCTTTCTAGTGGGTCGCAATGGTCAACCTCCAACCCAAGCTAAATGGCTATCACATTCTTCCATGTCTCAACAGTTTCTGTAGTTGGTCACGAAAGTCGAGACACTTCCAGGCTTAAACAGAGAGGAATTAAGGAGGTTGGAAGACACACTCCCTAAGTAGGAGAGCACGCATCTTGAGACAGACCATGGCACTACCAAAAAGGTGCACCTCCTTCCAGATGCAACACACTTCACAACAAAGGCAAGATGGAATGCATCTCTACGTGGGAGGTTGGGCACAAGTCCCATGTTTAAGTTGTCCCAAGTTATATATATATATATATATATATATATATATATATATATTACACCAAATTGTATCTAAATTTGTCCTTTAAAATATATGTTAGGCTTATGTGGTTGAGAACACATCTTAAGTATAATGTATTAACAAATTAATAAAATATTAAACAATGTCAGTGAATGCATTAATCAACATGGAAACTTGTTCAAGCCTGATGTTAAGGTAATACAAGGACGGATCGAATTTTTAATTTGCAAGGACTTCTTGAAACGTGACCAGGAAAATTCACGTATGCTGAAATATGTTGCCTAAAAAGATATATTAGCATTTTCTAAAATGCTTTGGAAAAACATATATATATATATATTCAATGTTTATGCTTTTCATTTTTGGGTTGAAATTTAAATTTTTAAAGGGTGGAATATTTTTCCTGAATAAAAGGTAATTTTTAATTTTTAATTAAAAGCAGTATTTCAATACATATAGGTTGGAAGACATTACAACATATTCATTATGAGTTTTATTCATGTCATTATAAATATATATTGAAGCCTAATGAAAAGAATATATCATTGCTCACAACCATCCAAACTATACCTAATTGACTCTTTTTGGTTATCAAATACTTTGGAAAAACATCAATTTTTAATTTATCTATATCATATTCAATTTGCTATTCTATAAAACTTTTTCAACTTCCATTCCTTGTTTTGTTGAAATTTTTTTATATTTAAAATTTAACTTCCTCTCCCAATCACTGACATTCTTCATTGATTGTATTATTATTCTTAAACGTTGATATCCAAATAGATATAGAGATCTCTTTGAGCTCGATTTTAATGAAAATTTTGTGTGATCAATGTTTGTTATATTTTTACCTATTTGTCATTCTTTGTATAGTAATTGTGTTTCTGTGGGTGATCACTTGTGAGTATGCATTCAAATATCAAAAGGATCTGATTGTAGATCAATATAGATCAATGATTGAAAATCGAGAATAATAAAATTGACTTTTGGAAGTCCGGTGATGAGTTTGAACAAAGATCGAAATCAGAAGGTGAACACGAAAAGAGTTTAATTTTTTTTTGTTAATTTTCCATTAAAAAGAAAAGATTATCCGCCTTTCATTTTTCCGTTAAAATTATTTATCAAAATTTTATAAGAATTTTTTTTATCTAGGTATTAAAGCCCCTTTTTAATTTTTCCGTTCTATCATGAAGGAATAATTAAAGAAAAAAGAGATATAAGAAAATCATGCGAGCTTCTTCTTTCTTGCGCTCTTGTTCTCAGTGCCTTACCACCCCCAACCCCTCAAGGGGAGTTAAAGAACTGCTTTCTCTCATCACATCAGAGAAGAAAGCCAGATCGTATTTAGGCTACTTCATGTCTATTTTCCCATTTCTCATCTTTCAGACCAATAGACGAGACCTAAACTGCATATGACTTATCTTGTATGTATTCTTGGGAAGGAGAACAAAGGGAATGGTTTTACTTGGAACAACAATAAATTTTACTTTCACAATGGATGGAAGAAGCACTGATCCTATGATTAGACTCCGTGGAAAATTATTCATTTAGAAATCCTTGAGAATATCATGCAGTTCCACTTTTCTAAACTTTTGGAATTTAAATTTGGACAACAAATACTCAGTGCTCGTTGTCTGTCTCATCTGTTCTGAGTTGATATTAGAGCAAGATGCGCACAACTCCAATCATGCAAGTGATAACAACTCTTTTTAGGTCCTTTGACTTATTCCTATCAATACCCATCTCGAGCTTGTTGCTCTTTTTTTTGTAATCATAGATATATGCAGGGACCCTCTTATCCAAGCAATCTATTTTTTTTTCTTTCTCAAATTTATATATCCCGAGCCCTCGGCTGGCCAACCAATGAAACAATCTGTTTTCGTAATCATAATGGGTTGATCCTCCATTTCGTTCATTTTAGAAACCCATCCTATTCTCTCCTCAAGAGCTTCCCACACACGACAGAGGAAAGAACCAACCTGGGCACTTCTTGGAGAACAATTATCCCTGTGAACCCAATTGATAGCTTACGATTTTACGTACATCTCTGGTCGGGTACAATTCCCTTTCTCTTCCACCTCCATCAATTATCGCATTTCTCTATGCTTCATAGCTGGTCATTTTTATTGCAAATGAATAAACCACGGCTAGCGATGAAATGCCCGGTGCTTTGGATGCACTTATTATATACATAAGGTCGATCACTTTCTTCTAGCGATGAAATTCCCGGTGCTTTGGATGCGCTTATTATATATATGAAATTCCCGGTGCTTTGGATGCGCTTATTATGATCAGTCCAAAACTAAGAGGTCACCACTTATCTGGTCAATCTAATCTTCATACCAGTAAACTACACCCGGATTGCAAGATCTAATGTCATTACCTATCATATTTGTACTATTCAAGTCATTAAGCTATGTTTAATAATAATACTATGTGTGATGTTTAACTATTGATTACAATAAATATTTAAAATGAACATAACACTTCATTGATTAGGGAAGTATGTATATCCCAACTTTGTACTCAGAGCTTTCCTCCCATCTTGGAAGCTAGTGATTTTCAGGTTGGTCAAGCCTTGCCGAGGAACACACTGTCC
>JASDQU011026286.1:0-19257 GCA_032191745.1 Picea mariana
AACTTTCTTCTTCTTATGGATACTGGCCCAATAGGTTGTTCTGTCTATTTCTTCAACTTTGTATAGTAGATTAGTGTAATGTCTTTGAGCTATTAGATGATATGCTAGGGGTTTTATGCATGTATTTGATAAATTTAATGATGAAATATGATTGACATTGCTATGATCCCGAGGAATAATGAGCCCATGGAGGGCGAAGTTTTTGATGTGCAGGACCATACCCGACGGACAGGTACCAGTGGAACGGTACACATGGGGATATGATTAGCTCGGACCTCCATGGGGATGAAGAGCCCATCAGATGGTTGCTGGGATTGCAGAGAAAGGACAACGTTGTGATGAGATTTTGCACAAGAATAAAGAAGGACATTCCACCCAGGACACTTTGGCAGAGCCCAGCCTAGGGGGAATCACCCACTGCCGATGGAACGTTTGTTTTTGATGGACAAGACATCACCTAGGAGAGCTGGACATTATCTTGAGCATGTGACAGTGTGCTAAGGTTATTGGCACATGTGGCAGCTTGGAGGATTCCCTAGAAGGGCCAACGTCTCACTTCTGGATGCTGGATTTGCCCAAAAAGGGACAACGTCTCCTTCAGAAGGGCTTGACGTCCCACCTTTTGCTCATATTGTGACATTTTTGTAGCAATTAATGTTAAAACAGTGTAAATTTTGTAGTCAGCCTTGTCGGCTGTTTTAATGACCTATTTTTTAATTGAAAGGTCATGGATTGGTATAAATAGAGGATGTTTTTTCTCATTTTGGACATAACATAACTCACTCTCTTGTGAGAGACTATCTTTTAGCCTTTTGTTTGGTATTTTTGGTGTTCTAAGTGAGGCACAACTCTTCTTGGAGGATTTCTCTTGGCATATATGGTGTTTCTCTCATGGAAGGTTTACAACTAGGGTTTGATTATGCATTCTTCATGATATGTAAGTGATTTTTTCATGCAAAACTTCTTAAGTGAATGGTTGTAGGCTTGATTTCTTACATTTTGCTATTATTATATTGTTGAATCTTGAAACCCTATGTAGCAAGCACACTAGTAGGTCATTGCTATATGTCCCCATGTTTGAGAAATTGTTTTAACCATTGATAAAGGAAGATAAAGCCTAGCCGTTGCTACACTTTCTCTCCTTTTCTGAGTTAGCATTGAAGTTATAGGTTGAAAAGAGGAGACATCCTAGGCCTAGTTGAGTCTACACCTAGGGTTTTAACCTTCTAGGGTTTGAAAAGCCTTGCTCCCGCAACACTTTTCTCCCTTAGATCTGTACTTTGAAGCTAGCCATTTTGCCAAGTGTGTTTAGAGAAAGAGGAATGAGCATGAGGCCTTGCTTAAGAAACATCGAAATGAGCCTCCTTCCCTTAGGGTTTTGATTCTAGGGCCCTGCCATTGCAGCACCATAGAACCCTACCCTCAAGTCTCTGAATTCTAAATCCTCCCAAGATTTCTTTTTCCCTTTCTTTTGACTCCATTTCACCATAAGGCACTGGTTAGACTTATAACGTTGAGTTTGTAGTGTGAAAAATCATCTTTTAAAACTTTATTCTTGAAACCCTAACTAACCCTAACACTACTAACCTAGGCTGACGTCATACTTGACGCAACAAACTTTCTAACTAGCAAATAAGCAATTAATGATGACATCAAGCATTTATTGAGCTATTGTTGATTGAAAATACTGTTGGCTTGATCATTATTGTAGACATTGATGAATTGGTGCTCTTGCATAGGCTATTTAGAAAAAGGTTGACCTCATTTTGTCTATTATATTGCTTGTTAAATTAAATCAGATAGTCAAGAAGTACTAACCCTTTGAATTATAACCTACAAATATACAGATTGTTTTTTTATTGTCTTGTTCCGGGTAGGTGTTCTCAACAGGGACTTCACTCTTTATTGGCTGATTAGCCAGAATATCTGATACTGGTGGTAACCTGAGAGGAGGGAAAACCTTAACTCTTGACCTTATATTCTTTGCCTCTTCAAACCCCAGGTTATCGGGGACGTCTCCCCTGGACTAACCTCCCTAAACAGAAAGAACCTCCCCATCGAGGTGACAGTGGTGGGGAAGGTTCCTGTTACGCCAGTTTGTCGACTATCCTGTATCTTGTGACCTAAAATAGAAACTACACGATAACATGCTTCATTAGATGTATGAATAGTAGATCTGATATGTATGAAGATGCTTAGTGCTGATCTACTGGATTTGATCTGTTTTACTGTTGCTAAGTACTAAGATACCCTAGATCTAAGTGAATGCTGCGATGGTCTGTGCTCTCCATGAAGTATAATAAGGGTTGAATATTGATGAATGATCAATGTCAAAGTATTTTGTAAGCGATATAATCATAGACCTGTGTCCCAGCTAAGTTTGCAGACACCTGAGTCTCACAACCACCCCTACTTCTACCTCTAGTGAGACATCATCTTCTTTGCAGGTGTTGCCAAAAGGGATGGTAGTTAGGGTTTTGTTGGTGCGTTGTTGTAGCGTTGAAACCCAGGGCTGCCCCTGTGCCCAACAAATGTGTTTCTTGGGATACACATTAGTGATTGAAGTTATGGGTGATACCATTGTCAATTAAGATAATGAATTTGTGATGTTTTATGTAGCCAATCAATTTGAGGGTTTGGAGATCTATGGTTCCACATCTTGTGGAGAAAATGGAGGAATGCCTTCAACAAGTGGAGGCATAGTCTCTTTAGGTGTTGCTTCAAATTTATTATCTGAAATTTCCTACAAAATGCCCAAAAAATGTTTTTTACTACTTACATTTATTCCTAAGAAAATGTTTCTCATTATAGTTGTAGAAGATGTTAGGATCCAACCCTAGCCCCTCTTAGTTGGTCATTAGTTATCATGATATATTTTCCATGTAATAAAGGCCGACATTAGTTAATAAGGCCTGTTAAATAAATGTGAACAAGTCAATGTAAGAATACCTAATAGAAGCTCCGCTTCTAGAAAGATCTTCCTCTAGAATGTTCTTTAGAAGATAGAATTAGTATAAATAAGATTAGGAGGTATGAGAAAACTTGTCTTGAGAAAGTATTGTAATAGAGCTATGCTCTGCTGGAGGTTCCCCCCCCGAAGATGCAAGTGAAAATAGATTTCTTGAAATAAAGGTATTATTTATGGTACTTCTCTCTCAATATCTTGTTTTTCCCTTGATAATTGCTAAACATTCTTGTTTCTACATAATATATTACATCTGGTACCTTACAAGTGGTATCGGATCTCTTTCCTAGGAAAAAAATGTGGGTTAATTTTTTTTTAGGGTAGAGATGTATTCTGACATGTTTAAGCTACATTGATATGTCGTTCGACACATAAATCCATGGTTGGGGAAGTATACATGTAGGGAATACAAGAGGATTTTAAGCTCACATTGTTGGACACCCTTGTAACCCTTGTTGGTACCCCTTCAAGTGGTAGCGCATCAAACAAAAATTATATACAGATTGGCCTAGGTATCCTGAAACCCTCCATAGATCAATTGATCAACCGCCTGACTGTTATAGTTCCATCGAGAAAAACACTTAGGAATATACTCTCTAGTACCTAGGTAATCAGGTAGTATGGCTAAGGGTACGATTGAGCCTCCTTAGTTGGTGCCCTAAGATATTGGGATGAGTACTATTGTTCGACCTCATACATATCAGAGAGCTATAGCACATGGAAAACCCTTGTCCATAGCCACCCTCCAAAACTTAACCAGGGGGAAACATACCAAACAATCTACAAACTAGATTTTCTGGCCAGGTAACCTTGCCTCCTACAGTCTGGTTGGGAATTGACTACACATTTTTTATTGTTAAGAATTTGGGCATTCTGACATTGTAGAAGTATTCAGATTAGAGTATAACTCCATTTAAGTAAAAAAACAAACCCGAGTATAGTGGTCCCATCGACACCTTTATTTGGGACCTCTACCATTGGATTCCTCTCTCTATCCTGATTGTAGTGGTACCTATCACTTTTAAGCCTATTTTTCCCATGGACCTGACCCCCCTTCCCAACAACCTCTTTTGGGACCTCTCCCATTGGATTCCTATTTTTGTTTTGATTGTCGTGGTACCTATAATTTTTAAGCCAATTTTTTTCTGAACCCAACCCCCCTTCCCGACACCCTTATTTTCCACCTATCTCAATATACTCCTTATCTTGTGTTGATAGTTGAGGTATCATTCTACCTAAGCCTCTACAATGGCCCCTACGTTAGAATGTAAGGTAACAAACTTGTATGAGAACATGGAACAGAGCATGAACACTCTCAAAAAGAGCTTGGACTCCCTCACCTAGAACCTAAAATTCATCACCCAACAAGTCCAAGACCTTGTGCCACACATCAAGAGTAAGCACCCAAAGTACCACTCTCAGGCTAATAATTCTTCTCATTATGATAATAATCATCTTTCCCACTCCCCTTGGGGTTCCCCAAATTCCTGGAATAAGTTCCCAAAGTTGAGATGCATAAATTTTATAGATCAGACCTTTCCGGGTGGGTATCCCAAATGGAACACTACTTCTTCCTCCATGATATTCAGGATGATGAGACCAAAATCCATGTGGGGGTTCTGTACTTGGATCAAGAACAATGGTAATGGTGGCAACACTTTTATTGAGGACACCCAAATTGGACCATGTTAACCAAAGTGGTGTGTGCCTATTTTGATAGGGAATCTCATTTTTTGGGACAACTCACCAAGAAGAAACAAACAGGGTAAGTAGCAGACTTCATCACTACATTTGAGAAGTTGGATATCATAACTGAGGGCTTGTATGATGAGTTATATATGGAATTATTTCTCAGTGGCTTAAAGGATTCCATTCAGGCTCATGTTTGCATGCACCATCCCGTTACCTAGTTGCAGGCGTGAAAAATAGCATGGGAGGCTAAGACCATTCTTCATTCCCAACCACTTCATTCTACAGTTCTCAACCTCCCTCATCCAGGGTGTTAGCACTAGAAGTCACCTCTGTATTGCAGCAAAGGTAATCCCAATACCCATCAGTTTGTATGTCACGATGAATAAATTAAAGGAGGTCAATCGGCATAGACTCAAGAAAGTATTGCTTTAACTCAAAAATCCGAGCCATGCAATGCATGAGAAAATGAAGTCTTTCTTTAATTTAAGTCAGTAAGTTGTAGTAAAGGGTGAGTAGGGGGAAGAACTGGTGAGTAAATGTAGAGGTATGCTATGGATATCGGGTCTTCCAACAACCTAAGGAGGAAAAGATTCAAATACAAGATCTTCTTGAACCCAAAAATTCAGGAAACTAAAAAACATCATAACAATATTGCAATCAAACATACATTACAATATAGTCACGACAACTCAAATGGATCAACCATGCCCGAGTCTTCAATATTAGAATCAAAAGAGATGATAAGAAAGCTGAGTGTAATGAAACAAGAAGTCTCAAATGGAAACACATAACCAGAGAACCAGAGGCTTCATTAAAACTTTACAATGCGGGAGGTTAGCTCAACCATGGACCCTAACAAAATATAAAAAATGAGCATTTATACTGGGAACAATTACCACCACCAGGATTGTGACCTGGACACTACAATCGAAGCTTTGTATCTGCATATTCGTCTCTCAGTTTGTACTTTCATTCTTCTGTCAGACGTGATCTCGAATCAGTATGGGCTTTGCAGGAGAATCTGGTGATAGGGGAACTTTTGGCTGACAGTATGCCTACATGACCATCTTTCCATGCTTTCCATTTATGGGGTGAGATGAGGTTTCAATAACCTTCCCCATTTCCATTAACTATTTTCATTGGGATCAGGATGGATCCTGACACCCATGAATGTTACAGGAGACGTTCACGTGTCCTCTAAGACAAGTCCAGCGCTTCGAAACCATGCAAATATTCTGATGAGACCAATATGAGTGATTTTGGCCCTTGGCGCATCTCTTATTCATCACTTCACATGACCTCGTGCCATTACCTTATGCATATCCCACATGAAATTTTTGGATCTCACATTTCGGGAGCCTTCACTGCCCTTGATTTCAAATATTCCAACACTCAATCCCACGAAACGACCCATCTAGATCGATGGTCAGATCTACTTTGAATTTGACAGCTATGATCATTTCCTTAAATGATCTCAACTGCCCATTGCTCGACAAGTTCTTTCTCTTTCTTTATGTCCCTGCTTCCATATGACTGTGGGCTGTGATCGTGGGCCCAAATCCTAGGTGCATCGTGATTTCACGTTTCGCGAGCTCTCATTGTGCTCCATGCTCAAACATCTGAGTCACGAAATCATGATCTCTTGGATTAGGCACCACACTTTCTCTTTGATCGAATGACCTATATGGATATTGACATTTCGGGACCTCGGGCCATTGACATTTTTGGACTTGGGATATCGGGAGCTCTCACTTGAGATTTCCCAAAATGACTTCCTCTGCGGCTCGGATCTAGTGCCATGCATCCTGCTGGATTAGACGACTCCTGCTGATTTCGGGTTTTGAGGATTCATATCTTTTACAATCAACTTCAACAATGTTCCAAACTCCCGATTCCCAAGGTTATAACTTGTCGTTGATCTTTGAACTTCAAAATGAAACTTCCTTTGCCAAATTGAACTTGCTTGCTCACTTGGTTCAAGTCCATATCAAACCACTTTAAGTGTTGCACTTGTGCTTATGGCTGCAGCCTTTGTAAAAGATACTTGGATGACTGGCTGAATACTTGGGAAAACAAGAAGATCAGTGACATAGGTAAAGAGAGAGAAGCAATCGACCTTAGAGAAAATAGAAAGGCTTAGGGCCAACACCTCTCAGGTAGGCAAAAAATGAGAAAAACTATAAGCCGAAAGGAAAATACCCTATGATTGGGTCTGCAAAAAGAGGAGAGACGGAAAAAACTACAGACTTAAGAAAAAACCCCAAATTCACAAGACTCTGACAAGTTTATGTGATAACATTTGGCTCCACAGGGGATGGCATGCTCCCTGTGAGTTGCCAAGAATACATAGTTCCAGTGCCTTTTCTTTGGGTTATAGAGTCTAGATATTTTAAACAAAATAAAAATAAAAATAGGAATGGTATTTACAATGGTGGGACGCCGACTGCGTCTTTAAACAAAAAACTTTTTCAGGAAGTGCCCATTTATAGGGCCACTCAAAACTTCATCACCCTCCAAATTATGCAACATGTAAGTATTATTAGGGAAAATCTCAGAGATTCTGAAGGGGCCGATCAACAAGGCATCAAATTTACCTTGCTTTCCTTTATCCTGCTTGGGTGCATCCCATTTTAGCACTAGATCTCCCAGCTGAAAATCCTCCTTTCTTACTTTCCTGTCAAAATTCTGCTTGATGTTTTGTTTATGTCCATATGCTTTATCTAGTAGCTTCTCTCTTGTTTCCTGCACTTCTTCCAGTTGTAATATTCTCCTGACTATGTCATCAGGTTCTCCGTGGAAACCTTGGAAGAATTTCACCACAGGCAGGGCAAGTTGAGAAGGAAAAACTACTTTAGTCCCATATACAAGTTGGAAAGGATAGATTCCAAGGGACCTCTTTGTTTTCACTCTATCAACCCATAGTTAAAATTTGAGCTTTGAATCCCATGCTTTCTTATTTTCCTCTAGCAGTATTTTGATGATCTTTATCAGGCTTTTGTTAGAGGACTCTGCTAACCCATTTCCTTGGGGATAGTAGGGGGTAGAGTGAATCAATGGAATTCCAAAATGCTCACAAAACTTGATCAATGGTTCAGCCTTGAAGGATGCATCATTATCAGTGACGATTCTATTTAGACAACCAAACCTTGCCATAATATATTCAAGAAAACCAATGATCACCTTGTGAGAGGCACTCCTTGTGGGGATAGCTTCTATCCACTTGGTGAAATAATATGTTGCAGTTAAGATCCACTTGTGATGATTGCTTGAAGGAGGATGAATGTCCCCAATAAAGTCTAGGCCCCACTGCTAAAAGGGTCTTGAAGCTACCACAGGCTTCAATGGAAGAGACTTGAGCTACTGCTTCCCAACAAATTTTTGACATTTGATACAAGCCTTGATTTTTGCACAGACATCGGTGAATAGAGTAGGCTATAAGTACCCATCCCTGTGAATTTTGTAGGCTGTGGTTCTCTAGAAATGATGTCTCCCACACAGGTTGTCATGAAAATAAAACATAATCTTTTGGGCCTCCTGTGGGTTTAAACATCTCAAAAGCACTCCGAGAGGGTCTTTCCAATACAAAGCCTGGTCGATAAGGAAATATATAATTTCTTTGACCTTTAAATCTCTTGCCTTGCTTTTTCCCATACCATCAAGGGAATTTAAATCTTGCAGGAAATATATAATGTCTTCGTACCAGGCACATTCTACTAATAGAGGGTTGTCCTGAGGACTTTTACCAGACAACTCAACTTGTTGATTTTCTGTGCAAGTTTTGATGAAGGTAACCCCCAAAGATTTACAATTAGATTCAACCAATAGCTTGCCTAAACCTTGGCCTTTAATTAGATTCAAACAATATGTTCATTTCATATGTTCCTTCTTCCATCTAAGTCAGGTTGAATGAGAATATCCTTCACAAAAAATGAAGGAACATATGCAATGATTTTTGAATGTAGAACATAGACTCTGAAAGCTTTGAGGGCTCTCACCAAAGCATAAGCCTACTTCTCCATGATGTCATATCTGACTTTTGCGTCTCTTAGTGCTTTGCTGAAAAAAAAAATAGGCTGCTCCAGCCATGCACCATTCCTCTGTAATAAAACAACTATCACTGTATCAAATGAAGCAAAGGAAAGAATCAGAAAATGCTTGGAATAATTAGGACTGATTAACACAGGTGCTTCAGTTAGTGCCTTTTTGATTTGGTTGAAGGATTCTTTGGACTCAACAATCCATTTTACTTTGTTCCCCTTCCTGAGCATGGCAATGATATGCCTCACTAATTCAACAAAATTTGAAACAAACCTTCTTAGAAAATTAATGTTGCCGAGGAAGGACTGAACTTCTTTCTTGGATCTGGGAAGTGATAAAGCTTGAATATCTTCCACCCTTCCTAAATCAATTCTGACCCCCTCAGCTGATACAATGTGTCCCAATAATTTTCCTTCCTGCATGGAAAATAAAGACTTCTTGGGATTTAGGGAGAGACCAAACCTTCTGCATTTCGAGAAGACCTTTCTCAGATGTTGACAATGTTTTTTATCAGATTTGGAGAAGACTGTTATGTCATCCAGATAGATGACCACAAATTTGTCTCTTTCTCCAATGAAGGCGATGCCCATGGCTCGTTGGAAGGTTTCTCTTGCGTTCATCAATCCAAAGGGAATTTTAGCATACATGAATATGCCCCAAGGAGTGGTGAAGGCCGTCTTTTCTCTGTCTTCAGGTAGGACAAAGATCTGATTGTATCTAGAAAATCCATCAATCATGGAAATCCTGGATGCACCTGTTACCCTCTGCAATATGTGTTCCGTATTTTACAAAGGGTAATTGTCCTTCTTTGATATTTTGTTTAGGTTTCTAAAATCGACACAAAGTCTGATTTCTCCACTCTTATTTCTCATCGGGACCAAGTTGGCCACCTACTTTGAATATCTCAAAGGGAAAATGATTTGGGAATCCAACAACTTCTTTACCTCTTTCTCCATAATACGAAACAACATAGGATTTATCTATCTTAATTTTTGCCTAAATGGTTTGGCCTCCTCCTTTAGTGGGATCTTATGCTCAATGACACTCATGTCGTATGTTCTGAGGTCTTCATAGGTCCAGGAAAACACATCAGCAAACTCTCTTAACAACTCAGCATACTCGGTCCTTTGTTTCCTTGATAGGCTGCTTGACATATTGACAAATTTGGGATCTTTCTTTGTACCAATGTTGCATTCGGCTACATTAGCATCATTAGCCGATCCTTTAACTTTCACTACCACATCATTTTTGTCAAATAGTATTTCCAAATAAACTAGTCCCTTTGAAATGTGATTGCTAGGAAACTGAAAAATATAGTGATTAGCAATTTTGTTCAGGAAAACATCAGCATGGGGATTACTTTCAGAATCCTGATCTTGATCAATATGTAGTGCATAAAACTCAACAACGGTCTCAAGGAACCTTTTTGTCTCAAGATCATCCTCAAACACTTGCCAATGCTTGACATTATCAGGTATAGAGGGTATACAATTTACTTCAATGTCATACTTGAGCTTTGGTGGAAAAGGGACTCTGAAATTGCTTGCTGAAACAACAAGAGAATCAACCATTCTGTTTTCTTCTCTTGGAATAAATGAAATGTTGAACACTAGGAAAAAATTGTCAACAAAGTCCCACACTTCATTTATATAACTTCTTAGCCTAGGGTTCTTAGCTTCGTAGATATTTCTGACTTGATGGAAAATTAACTCAACATCCCCAAATACTGATATCTCTTCAACTCCCATGTCCTTTGCAGCCCTTAAACCCAAAACAAGAGCTTCATATTCTGCCACATTATTAGTAGTTTCGAATTCTAACTTGTAGGACAGAGATACAATTTCTTGAACATGTGAAACAAGGACTACTCTAGAACCAACACCTTCTGTAGAAGAGGCCCCATCGAAGAACATTTTCCACACAGAGGTGATAGGAGGGGAAATTTCACAAAAAGTAATAGGCCACTTTTTTATTTCTAGAGAAGGTTCAGGAGCGTCGATGAGTTGCAAAAAGCTAGATCCCAATTCTATGTTGAGAGAAAAGATAGGATGGTTTGTGGGGTTTGCTTCATCACTGAAGATGTATGCAAGCTGCGCTTCTCTGTAAAGTCTCCTTTGTTCACCCTCAAACACATGAATGGTGGCATATGAAAGATCCATCTGCAAGGTCCCCCCTAGTCTCTTTATCTAAGATCTAGATAGAAGCATTCCGAAATTAGGGGGAACATCATCCACTACGATATCCATGGCTACGCTCTTCATCGACAGCTGGAACAGGGACACAGCTAGGTCTTTAATAACCCCAAGTCACTTCACCTTCCTGGAATCGAAAGAATACAGGTCATGGTAGGTTGTTGTGAATTCCAACCTGAGTTCCTCCATGACAATCTTAGGCATAATGTTATGGGATTCTATTGAAACCATTAAGAATTTATGCAACACCTTATCATGGATGTTCAATGAAGTGTAGAAGGAAAGGGAGGAATAATATCTATCTTCTACCAAAGGTACTAATATGACAACTATATTTTCATCTTGCAAATTGACTGAGTCTATGGGATGAGACGTATGTTGAGACTACAATAGTTTAGAGAGGCTCCTTTTGAAATCTTCATGCTTGACCAGTTCTGAAAGTGGTACATGGATTCTAAGTTTTTGGATTTTATGGTCAAAATTGAAAAAGGGAGAGGGCTTCAAAATATCCTTCACTTCTCGAACATGAACTTTAATTACTGGAGAGGGTGCTTGAGTTTTCTTACCTTTGTTGCTGTATGCTATATATTTAGCAGGCTTCTTTGCTTTGGTAGGCTGGTCAAGAACATTGTGATTTCCTTCTTTCTTCTTGGACCTCAGATTATATCTGTTTGGGCTACTGCTGGCCTTGTCTCCCTTACTCAACTCAATAAGCTGGCTGTCTATGAGAGATTCCTCATATGCATAATGATTCAAATGAGGAAAGGAGGAGGTGTCTCCAAGACAACAGATTTCAGGATCAAATCCCTCATCCTCACCTTCATCTTCTGTAACAAGATTATTTGGAGAGGGGTATGGATGTTATGATCATTTCTATCTCTATTTCTCTGCTCTCTTGGAAGAATTTGAGGAGCGTTATTAGGTCTCCTGAAGTGACCTCTGTTATCAACATTTTGTGGATTTCTATAGTTCTATCTTCCTTCAAGCTTCAACTTCTCCATTTTATTAGACATATATTTTACTAATTTAGTAAGTTCATCAACTTGAGGATGGGAAGTAGAGGAACCAGAGGTTGAGACTTTAGACCTCCCTTTTCTTCTGTCTTTGTCAGCCTTCCTCCTAAGTTTATCAACTGCAAATATATTAGACTCTACTTCAAGGGCTACAACTTGCATATGAGCCAATGAAGTATCTCTTCTTTCTATTAGAAGGAGACATAAGTCAAGATCAAAAGAGATAGCATAATTAATCTTTGCAGAGGTTTCTGTAGGATTGACTTCAGGGGGAATTTTATTATACATTTTATTAAACCTCTTGGAGAAATCAGACACAGATTCTCCTTCCTCTTTCTTCAGAGCCCCAAACTCCGTAATATAGTATAAGATATCCTTTTTGTGTCCCTAATCCTTTAAGAAGACTTCATCTAGGGCTTCAATCCCGCCAATAGATCCATGGGGTAAGGCCCTGGACCACTTCCTAGCTTCACCATCAAGGCTATGAACAAAGATCCTCATCCATACATCTTCATTCTCCATGACATGATTATCTGTAAAACTATAAAAGGATTCAAGATGTGCTTCTGCAGTTATGTCTCCCTCACCCATGAACTTAGGTAATTGCTTAAGGTAGCCATCTGTTGGGAGGGCATTCAGAGGCTGAGGAAAACCAAGAGGGGCATACCTAGCAGCTATTATAGCTTCGATTCTGGTTATGGGGGGATTTTCTCTTGCCATTGGAGTGTGAACATGAGGAGAAGCAAGTGGAGATGGAGGTGTGCTTCTAGGAAGAAAGGGAAACAACTGAGGATCTGGAGAAAAGGCCTCAGGTCTCAAGGGAACAGAGGTTTCCCCCCTTGTTAAAGAAACAATTGTAATAGGAGGAGGAGTAGTGAAACTGGGAGAGGGGAAATCAACAGGAAAACACCCAAAATTTAAACTTCTAGAAGCTCTAGCAGATGGTGTAATAGGAAAATGAGAGACAACTACTGGAGTTTCTATAGGAGGATAGTGAAAATCATCAGAAATACCTGGGTCAACAGCAGAAGTGCCTTCCCAATGGTTCGACCACTTTCTGATAATTTTCTCTGGGTCAACTTCAGGTGTTGCTAAAGGAAGTTGTGGAGTATACCTTATGTGTCTTCCTCTGGAAGCCACAGCTGAAACCGTGGAGT
Organism: Picea mariana; assembly: GCA_032191745.1. NCBI lineage: Eukaryota > Viridiplantae > Streptophyta > Pinopsida > Pinales > Pinaceae > Picea > Picea mariana. The sequence continues at coordinate 13,058 of JASDQU011026286.1, forward strand.
CATAACAGTGGATTCACCAAGTGGACAGTTGCAATATTAAATGTTCTGAGTTCTGATGCACCTTCATAACTAGTAAGCTTTGTCGTTCAATCCCAGGGAAAATATTCAATTGGTCCCCGACAATGGCGCCATAAATGTTAGCACTAGAAGTCACATCCGAATTGCAGCAGAGGTAAGCCCAGTACCCATCATTTTGTATGTTATGATGAATAATTTAAAGGAGTTCAATGGGCACAGACTCAAGAAAGTATCGCTTTAACTTAGAAATCTGAGCCAGACAATGCATGAGTAAATGAGGACTTTCTTTAATTTCAATCAGTAAGTTGTAGTAAAGGGTGAGTAGGGGGAAGAATTGGTGAGGAAATGTAGAGGTCTGCTATGGATATCGAGTCTTCCAACAACATAAGGAGGAAAAGCTTCAAATACAACATCTTCTTGAACCCAAAACTTCAACAAACTGAAAACATCATAACAATATTGCAATCAAACATACATTACAATAAAATCATGACAACTTGACTGGATCACCCATGCCCGAGTCTTCAATACTAGAAGTGAAAGATATGATAAGAAAGATGACTTTCATTAAACAAAAAGTATCAAATGGCAACACATAACTAGAGAACCAGGGGCTTCATTAAAACTTTACAATGCGGGAGCTTAGCTCAACCATCGACCCGAACAAAATATCAAAACTGAGTATTTATACTCGAAACAGTTGCCACCACCAGGATTGTGACCTGGCCACTACAATCGAAGATTTGCATCTACATATTCTTATGTCAGTCTGTACTTGCATTCTTCTGTCAGACATGATCTCGAATTATTATGGGCTTTGCAAGAGAATCTAGTGTCAGGGGAACTTTTAGCTGACAGTATGCCTACACGGCCATCTTTCCTTTATTTCCATTTATGGGGTGAGATGAGGTTTCAACAACCTTCCCCATTTCCATTAACTATTTTCATTGGGATCAGGATGGAGCTTGACACCCATGAATGTTCCAGGAGACGTTCACGACTCCTCCAAGACAAGCCCAACACTTCAAAACCACATAGATCTTCTGATGAGACCAAGACCTCGCAGATATTTTGATGAGACGAAGACCACACATATCCATCACTCCACGTGACCTCGGGCCATGACCTTATGCACATCCCACATGAAATTTCAAGATCTCTCATTTTAGGAGTCTTCACTGCCCTTGATTTCAAATATTCTGAAGCTCGATCCCGCGAAATGACCCATTAGATCGATAGTTGGATCTACTTTGAATTTGATGGCTACGATCATTTCCTTAAACGATCTTATCTTCCCATTGCTCGATAGGTGCTTTATATTTCCTTATGGCCTTGCTTCCATATGACCGCGGGCTGTGATTGTGGGCCCAACTCCTAGGTGCATCATGATTTCATGTTTCACAAGCTCTCTTTGTGCACTGTGCTCTAACGTCTGAGTCGTAAAATCACGATCTCTTGGATCAGGTGCCACGCATCCCCTTTGATTGGATGAACCGGATGGATATCGACATTTCGGGACCTTGGGACATTGGTAATTTGGGACTCGGGATATTAGGAGCTCTCACTTGAGATTTCCTGAAATGACTTTCTTCGCATCTCGGATCTGGTGCCACACATCTTGCTAGATCAGATGAATTCTGTTGATTTCGGGTTTCGGGGATTTAGATATTTTATAGGAAACTTCAACAACGTTCCGAAATCCTAATTCCCATGCTTATAACTTGCCATTGATCTCTGAACTTTGAAATGAAACTTCCTCTGCCAAACTAAACTTGCTCACTCGCTTGATTCAAGTCCATATTAGACCACTTTAAGTGTTGCACTTGTTCTTTTGGTTGCAGCCTCTATAAAGAAATAATTGGATGGTTGGTTGAGGACTTGGGAAAACAAGAGGATCAATGATAGAGGTAAAGAGAGAGAAGCGATTGACTTTAGAGAAAACATAAAGTCTTAGGGACGACACCTCTCAATCAGGAAAAAAAAGAGAAAAACTATAATCCGAAAGGAAAATACCCTACGATTGGGTCTGCAAAATGAGGAGAGAGGGGAAAAACTAAAGACTTTAGCAAAAACCCCAAATTCACAAGACTTTGAAAATTTTATGTGATAACACAGGGGATACCCCTTCTCCAACCCAAACTTTGAAGGTCCAAAAGGTATCTCTTGCAGAAATGGATGAATGTCAGAAGAAAATACTTTTCTATTAATGTAATGAAAAGTATTCGCTAGGCCATAAATGTCATGAACAAAATTTCTTCCAGATTGATGGGTCAACTTCCACCTCCTCCAAGGAAAAACTATTAGGTGAGGCCCCATACTAGAGGAAACACAACCAACTTCCCCCATACTAGATCAAGTCACCCCTTCTATGGAATTAGAGGAACCTGTCATATCTCTCCATGCCCTCAAAGGTATTTTTTCTCTATAGACATTAAAAATCAAGGGCTACATAAAACATAGGCCAATCGTGGTGTTGATTGATAGTGGTAGCACCCATAATTTTATTCATCGTAGGATCACTGAGGATGTTAATTTCTTTGTTATACCCATTTATAATTTTCAAATTCTCATAGCTAATGGTGGTACAATGATATGTGCGTGCCATTGTGAGAATGTGAAACTCAAAATGGACAATTATAATATAAAAAATCACATGTTTTCCCATGCCATGGATGGTTGTGATATTGTCTTGGGTGTTGAATGGATTTTCACTCTGGGACTAATTACCATGGATTATTGGGAGTTATATATGAGCTTTACTTAATATGCTCATACCTATAACCTCCAAGGCCTAAAAGTTGGCTCCCTGGAAATGACTAGTTCTCGCCGAATGGAGAAAATCCTAAATAAAGGACACCATGGTGTGATTTCTCAACTTATTTCCATCTAGGTGTAAATGTGTTGAACCTGCAGATAATAGATCTAGATAAAAAATAATACACACATTTGCAGAGAGAATTTGAGAAAGAATAAGAAGGAGAGAAAGAATGAAAGAATTCTCATTAACTGTTGTGAATAATGAATAATTTACACATGATATACTCTATATAACTCATTGAGTTTGACTTGAGGATAACCAATGCGCCATAGTGGTGGTATAGAGTGATCTGGACAGATACCATCAGTTACGGGAATGAACTACCACCTAGTCTAGTCTCTCAGGTAGTTACAAGAGTGAACTACCACCTAGTTGAGTTAATTAGTCAACTGGTCTTTAGTTAACTGATTGAACAAAGAGTAGTGAGGAGTTAACTCAGGGAATCAAGGATAATTCTCCACTCTGGTGATGATACCAAGGCAAGGTTGAATTATCATGGTGATGATCCCAATGTTGCATGGTGACAAAACCAATGCAACATCTAAACTCAACTCAACTAGTCAAATTGAAGTGTCAACTGAAAGAGAATATTCTCCAGGTGGAATATTCTCCCCTAAATTATAGGAGATTGGATAATGACTAATTATAACTAATAAACAAGGAAAAAACTTAGGAAAAATAAATCCTAGGTGTGTTTGAAGTAACTCCAACACCCCCCCTGAACATCACTGTGGTGAAAATAAAGCTTGGGTCTCAGCAACAAGGCCATGTTAGGTACCCAAGTACAAAACATACACTGAAAATAAAGTGAGGAAAGAGGGAAAACCTCATGGGAACCCCCCCCCCCTCAAGGTACAATGTATGTAAAAATAGCTACAGTTGCTAGGCAACTGTGTCCTTCACTCCAAGATGACTTCTTAGAGAATGGAACTTCTGCTCAGTGAAGGTCTTGGTGAATATGTCTGCCATATGTTCTGCTGAAGGAAAAAACTGTAAGTCAATGATCCCCTCATGTACTAAGTCCTGGATGTAGTGCATGTGGATCTCCATGTGATTCATCCACTTCCTATGAACTGGATCTCTGTAGAACTTTAGAGTGCTCTGGTTGTCACACCAGATGATGATTGACTGATGAAACTGAATGCCCAACTCAGTGAGAAAATGTTGTAGCCACATAGCCTGAATGGTTATGTTAACTACTTTGAAATTTTCCTCGGCTGAAGATAGATAAATGGTAGCTTGTTTCTTGCTTGACCAATAGATAGGCCCGTAACTAGTACTAAGTCAGTAACTAGATGTGGACATGCGATCAATGCTATCACCAACCCAGTCAGAATCAATAAAGGTGATGAGATATAATGTAGAGTCTATTGCATAATGAATCTGAAAGGTGATGGTGCCATGTACGTATCGAAGGATACACTTTGCATCTTTCCAATGTAGCTCATGTGGCTCCTGCATGAACCTAGAAACTGTGCCAACTGCATATGAGAGGTCTGGTCTGGAGTGTGTGAGATACAACAAGCTCCCCACTAGCTGTCTTTACAGTGTGCTATCAACAAATGGAGTCTCCTCGCCATCCTCAAGTTTGAATCCTGATAGGAAATGAGTCAGAGCAGACTTGCAGTATGTCATGTGAAATCTCCCAAGGATATCTCGTGCATACTTGGCCTTAGACATTTTGATGACTGATGCATCCTGACTGATCTCGAGTCCAAGGAAGAAGTGTAGTAGACCCATGTCAGTCATCAAAAACATGTCATGTAGAATTCTCTTGACTGCATCAATTGCTGAAGTCGAGCACCCGGTGATCAACAATCATCAACATGCATAACTAAAAGTAGAAGTAAATCAACCGTTCTAAGCATATAGACATTCGAGTCTGATTTACAACATACAAAGTTCCGTGACAACAGGTAGGATTCCATCTTGTCATACCATGCCCTCGAAGCCTACTTGAGGCCATAAAGTGACTTCTTGAACCGATAGACCAAAGAGGAGTCCTGCATAAATCCCTGGGGCTGCTCCATGTATATCTCCTTAGATATATCACCATGAAGAAATGCATTCTTCATGTCCATATGATGTAATTTCCATCCCTTGGATGCCACAATGGAAAGTGCCAATCATATGGAATCCATCTTTGCTATTGGAGTGAAGGTCTCATCATAGTCAATACCATGAACTTGCTGAAAGCCTTTGGCGACAAGCCTGGCTTTGTATCTGCTAATCTGTCCATCCGCTGCGCTCTTGGTCCTGTAGACTCATCTACATTTGGAAATTTTCCTCCCAGAAGGAAGGGGAACCAGATCCCAACTCTAGTACTCGAGGAGGGAGTTGTACTCCTCCTGCATGGCGGATTCCCTAAAGGGATTTCTAGCAGCCTCGCCATAAGACTGTGGATCTGAAGAATGAACCAAGAAAAGAATCCTGGAGGGAAATGGTTCAGTGGCAATGAGTGCAACAAGAGGATACTCGAAATCAAATCAAGTCCTCCTAGTATTGGCTAGATCACCAATGAGATCCCTTGCAGCCTGAAGAGTAGTCTGTGCCCACTTGGGCCTTTGCTCTGGCTTTGCAACTGCATCTAGATACTCTGAATCTACATATGACTGTACTGAATCTGAATCTAGATCATCTAAGTCCTCCAAATCAGAACTCTTGTCTGAAGAAGATTCGACATGTGCATGCTCATGATCTCAGACAAGTGGAAGAGTGAAGGTGTTTGCATGCGACTGTTGAGGTACATGCGAGACACTTTCCTCGAATTGGATAGTACGCTCAATGATGATATGGTATGAGGAAATATCAATAAGACAATATCCCTTCACACCATCGGGGTATCAAAAAAAAATGCACTCAGTGCACTATAGATCAAGTGCCTTCCTCTTTTCAAAGGGAATCCGGGCCCATGCACGTGAACCAAAAATGAAAAAAGTGGGCCACTTCTAGTTTGAGGCTGCTCCAAGCCTTGTAGGGGGTGTTATCCTTCACAGATATACGAGGAGATCTGTTTTGGATGTATGTTGCACAATTAAGTGCTTTGGCCCATAGTCTCTGTGGTAGTGACTTTGCATGTAACATGCAAGATGCCATCACCTTTAGAGTTTTGGTTTTCTGCTCCGCAACTCCGTTTTGCTGCGGAGTATAGGGAATTGTGTGCTGCAATTGGTTCCCTACCTCATGTCAAATATTGTGGATCGCATGATTTACATACTCTCCCTCATTATCAGTTTGGAGGACTTTGCTCTTCTTTCTGGACTATGTCTCAACCAAGGCTTTGAAATATTTGAGGTGTTGAAAGACCTAGTATTTTTTCCTGAGAAAGTAGATCCAAGTAAAATCTGAGAAATCATCAACAAAA
>JASDQU011026286.1:19577-32004 GCA_032191745.1 Picea mariana
ATACAATCTAGACTGATGATTTACCTCACCGGTTGCAACCCTGGAGTTGGTTTGCATGTCGTAGATGTCCATAGAATTTGGTGTGAATATGACTTTCTTTCCGGTGCTAGAATTCATCATCTGATACACGAAGAGAAGGTTGATAGAAAGTTTGGGAACGTGCAACACATTCTTGAAGCTTCCGTTGGTGAGTTGAATCCTTCCTTTGCTGGTGAATTCGACATAAGAGTTGTCCCCCATCAGAATAGGAGGACCTTTGCATGCATCCAAATAAGAATATAATTCTTTTGAGGCAGCCATGTGATGTGATGCTCCCGAATCAATGATCCAAGAATCAAGAGAGGATTTGATGGCAATCAAGGCATGGCTAGAATTACCTTTCTTGGAATTCAGATCTTCTGGCTTCTTCTTCTTGGCACCCTCGGGGATGCGATCTCCAAGGTTGTTTTGCTGAAGTATTTGATACATCAGATCTATTTGTTTTTTCACTCATGAGGATTCCAAATGGAATCCTTTGTGACAGTTCGTGCATTTCATCCTTTTTCTCCTTTGGATCTGAAGGCATCGGTGAAGGATTTTGTGTACCCTTCCATCTTTGGATGTGCATGAGATTTCTGTTTATCTTTATATTTATATTTCTGATATTTGTGGCTGCCATCATGCACAGTAAGTGCATGTGACCTTGGGCCTTTGATTGTGCCCATGTTGATGAGATTGGTTTTCTCTTGTGTCAGGGATTCAATAAAGTCCTCAAGAGAAGGCATCTTCCATTTGGCTCTAGAGGCGAATATGACAGAATGGAATGTGGATATGAATACATGGAATTCAGGACCAAGCTTGGAGAAAATGGTGAGAACCATTTGTTTCTCCTCCTTCGATTTATCAACCTTGCAAGCTTTGAGTTGCGACAGTAAATCTTTGAATTTTGTAAAGAAATCTTGGATATTGTCGAAGCTTTTTAGATCCAATGTGAGAAGCTCCACCTCCAACATGTGTCCCCTCATCTCATCTTGTTTTCCAAAGAGCCCTTCTAATATGGTCCAGGATTCATTGGGAGTCTTACAGGAAGATATGTGAAAAAGGATATCGGGAGAAATAAGACTGCAAATTGTTCCGAGTGCCTCATCCATGCAATTTAAATACTTGGATTTTTCTATGGATGATGTTGGTTCTGTATCTGTATTCAAGGTTAATCTGTATTCGTGTTTTTGTGACTGTTGAAAATATTCCAAAATAGTTTTGATACATTTTTGTAAGATGTTGAGCTATAGAAGAGTACAATAGCTAGAGCTTGTGGGTTAGATCCAGGCTAAGGAGCCTGGTGTGATCTAGTCCACCTCACAGAGGTTGTGGAACCTTTTTCATGATTATATGATTATAATTGTAGTGCACATGAAACCATATATTGAATAAATCTAAATAAAATATCCTAAGAATCCATATCTTTGTGGACATAGCCCAGGAGATGGTGAACTGTGATAAAACCTATGTTATGTGCATTGTTTATTGCATATTTACCTTCTGTCAGTAGTTATATTATGAATGGATGAATGACTGGTTCAGTTAGATCTATTAGAATGCATGCATAGTCTTAACAAATGAATGAATCTTTGGGATAATAGAGAGAACAATTAGATCAAGGCTTGAAGAAGATCAATTATAATCCTTGATCAACACTGCTTCCTGGACTGCAAGCACTTGAGATTTGTAGTCACCCATAGAAATATCGCAGTGAAAGATTGCAAAGTGAAAGCTCCAACCCTCCAAAGGGAAATGGAGACAGTGGTGATAAAAATCCAAAGGGAAATGGAGGGAGTGGTGATTCTCCACCTCCTTCATCTCCATTTTCCATCTCTTCCACCATTTCACAACCACCTCCAAATTCTGCAAAAGAGCATGTTAAAACTCCTTGACAAACTCCTTTGCTTAAGCTTGATATTAAGTTTGAATTGACTATGTACAATGGAGAGGTAAATGCCGAGAAATTAGATAACTGAATTCGTCAAATTGAAGTGTAGTGTAGGATACAAAGAATCACAAATTATGAAACTAATATTCAACTTTCTTCTTTAAGATTGGATAGTGCAACACTCATTTGGTGGGAAGCCAAAACTCAAGAGTACATGAAGAAACATGGTAAAGTTTTATCCTCTTGGAATGATTTTATTCTTTCAATTAAAAGGAAATTTTATTCATTAGCATACATGCATAAAGCTATTATGGATTGGCAAAACTTTAGGCAAGCCAAAGGGCAAGATGTGCAAAGTTTCACTCAAGAATTTAGGAGAAGAGCCTTGGTTTTGGGTGTAGATTTTTATTCACAAGATAATTTTCTCAAATACATTGGAGGTTTGCATAGCTACTTGAGGCATACATTACTTATGTTTAACCCTTCAAATCTAGATGAAGTATGTGTGAAGGATACTCATTTACAGGCAAGAGGAAGGAATAAACCTCAAGAGGGAAGCAATAAGTTTTTTAATGGAGACAAGGGAAAGAGGAGAAAAATGCTTCAGTCAAGAAAGATAGGGAGAAAATCTCTTGTAAACATTGTTCAAAGGATGGACATGATGACGACCATTGTTGGAAACTTCATCCTGAAAAGAGACCCAAAAATTTCAACAACAAAGAGAAGCCAAACATTGTTGCAACTATACAACAAGATTTAGGATCTGATTAAGAAGATGGAATGAAAATCACAGCCATGGGTTTACAAGGTACGAATTCTATTGCAAGTACTAGTTCTTCAAATTCTTCCATCAATGAAACTCAACATGAAAAAGAAAGGATAGAGATTTTCTACATAAGGGTAATTTCAAAACATACCAAGATAGATACTCTTTTTGATATGGGATCACAAGAAAACCTTATTTTTGAGGACATTGTCAATAAACTAGATATGTAAACTACTCATCCTAAACCATACCCTCTAGGTTGGATATGTGACAATGCCAAATTGCATGTGACAAGAAGGTGTAAAATCAGATTTTCCATCACTCCAAACTATATAGATGAGGTAGAGCTTGATGTTATTCCATTGGATATTTGTGGCATTGTGTTTGGAAGCCCATACTTATATGATAGGAGAGCCATTTTCCATCGTCATGAGAACAAGTATCATTTGTTTAAAAATGGTATTGAGTACATTGTTAGAGAACACACAAAGAAGATGAATTTGTCACTTACAAATGCTGGACAAATGAAGAGACTAGTCAATGCTAGTAAGAAGCTTGTACTTTTGATGAGTGAACCCAAAGACAATGATGAAGAATAAGTTCTCAAAGAATGTGATGCTAAGTTACAATCTAATTTGTATGAGGATGTTAACAAAAATGTTGAGATATTTCATGAACCAATGAGATTGCCTCTAAAAGTGGTATCCAACAAGAGATTCTATTGCAGCAAGGAGGTCCTCTTCCAAACCTTGACATGTGTAGGATGTCAATGAGGGAGAATGTTGAATACATAAAACAAGCCCAAGAGTTTCTTGACAAAAGGGTCATCAAACCAAGCACTTCTCCATGCAGGTCGCCAATTGGTTTGGTACCAAAGAAATATTGTATGTGGCATACGTGGGTAGATTTCAGAGCCTTGAACAAGACTACATATATGATTGCTGAAGGAGACATATGCAAGAAATCTTTGAGATCAAAGAAATCTCCATTGCATGCCTTGACAAGTTATGTTTTCCACTTGGAAATACTTTTATGATAAAGTTGTTGATATGCTTACTAGGCCTATTGTTAGTGCTTTAGTTATTTTCAAGCATAATATTATCATGCATGAGAGCTATTGGGAACAATATGCTATAGATGATGATTTAAAATATTTTTATGCAACTTTATGTCATTCTAACCAAGTTGAGGAATTGGATTCCTATGTACATGGTAAAATTTTGTATCTTGGCAAGCTATGTTTTTCACAGGGTGAAAGTGTCAACATGAGAAGAGAAGTGGATTCTTCTCTTGTTGTTGGCCATTTTGGTATGGGCAAGATAGTGGCTAGATTGCAAAGAAAGCATCCTAAGTTTTGGGATAATCATTTACATTACTTTCAACATGCTTATAACCAAGCCAAGAAGTTCATTGAACCAGTTCAGTTTGTACAACAAACCTTTCAAGAACAATTGAGAAAGAGCCAAGCCAAGTACACAACAAGGCATGACAAGTTTCATATTGATATCAAAGGCACCAATCCAATCAAGGATGGATGGATTGAGATTGTAAACGTGGGGGAAATGTACCCTCATCTATAGATTGACTAAAAGTAGTCTTTTGGAGGTCCAAAAGCTTCCCAATGGGGAGGTGTGATCTAGGGGATCAAATTTTTCTCAAAACTAAAAGTGCTTGGAATGGATTCAAATCGGACATGTGGGTAGGCCTCATTGTTACGAACCCAACACAACTTGATCGAGTTCAAATGGGCGTCATATGAGAAAGATATCATGTTCTGTTCATTTTTCCAAACATGTAAAATTTTGCTGACTGTACAGTCCATACAGTGTTGATGTGGCAGCTGACCGTTCAGTACGTACATCTGTACAATGATGTGGCAGGTGCGTTGGCATGTTGACTGGATAAGTTTTGGAATACAAGTGGGAGAATCACATCTCGAAATGTGTCATCTTGGTGGGCGAATGTAATGGTGCCACGTGGCCCAGTCGTGGGTTGCCACGGGGCATGCTTGCATTGGTTTGTAGTGGAAAAAGTTTGTGACTCCATAGGAGTCAAACCCACGACCTCTAGGCTTGGGGAGTGAATTGGCAGGGCCGAGCTACCATCCCACCCACATTGGTTCTTAACATATAAGGTTTAAATTTAATATTTGAATTTGATCCAATGAAAAGTCTGTGGACTAAAGGGTTGGCGCCTAGCCCTAGCCCCTGATGATTTTCCATGTAACCATTACATATGACCTGGATGCTATAATTTTGCTCACATGGTCCATTTTCAGCCCCTGACTCTTTTACATGGAACCGTTTGATATGACCTCCATTCAAAACTTTGGCGCAAATGTTTATGGAGTTAAGCCCCATTTTTGTTTTAGCCTTGACGCTTTTTGCATATGACTTTACCATATAACCGTAACACTTCAATTTTGGCACGCAATCTACTCCAACGCATAGCCCACGGTTCTAGCACTTACCACATGACCAAACACCTTCACGAAGGGAGCTAGCTGACGGGTGCACCAAAAGGGTAGTTCGTTGGCCACATGGGGCCATACGACCAAGTTCTCCACCGAGGTTTGGGGGCCGTCGCAAATGGTCCTACATTTTTCCTAGTTTGCGGGAACCATTGCGTGTGCTAGGTTTTGGTGCAGGAAACACACAAAGGCTGAGTTAGTCTATAAATATGTGCGTTTTGACAAGTAGGTACAACAAGCTTGAAGGGGAAAACTTTCAGGAGGTGTAAATTCTTCATTTTTTGGCCAAAACAGGTGCCAAAAAATCCCAGCTAGGGGTTTTTGGACGTTCTAAAGCCATTGAAGCCATCCATTTTGTATTTTGAGAAATGTAAGAGAACTTTTTTAAGAATAATGAAAATGATCCAAGGAAGCTAGACCAAGAGATGTAGCCCAAGAGAGGGGTGAACTCCTTTATCATTTGCTTTTTTATGTGTTCATTGTTGATGGTTTTCTTTAGTCTAATATACTGCTCTTGTTTAATTAAAATTTACTAAAATTATGTGTTATTAACTTGATCCAATTACCCAAACACATACCATTTACACACTTGCAATTGAAAGAGATAAGACTTCTTCATTTTAAAGATCTATTGGAAACATACTCATTCCATTTTTAGATCACAAGGGTAGAAATAGAAGGTAGAAATCCAATCCATGTTACTGTCTGTGTGGAACCCATAACCCCATATGTGACTAGTACACTAGAAAGAACACCACCATTTAAAAAACCAAATTTTAGTGGAAGAAAGATAGCAGGAAACACCTCTAAAAAAGAAGCAACAACTGGAGGAGACATTTCAGAAAGTATCAGTCAAATATCTATACCATGCAGAGGTAGTAGTTCAACACAATTCAGGATGGAAGGAAAAGATCCCACTATCAAGTTACCATAATTTCTTCGAGAGGAATCTAAGGATCGTGAAATTTTTTTATTCATATGCGAGAAGATCTAGGAAGCCAAATAGATAAAAATAAGGATACAAAACTTTCACAGTTATCTATCACACTAAAAGACCACACACTGGATTGGTACATGAGCCTAGCTATAAACAGTCCACCATGAGTAACAAGGACTATTGTAGATGTGAAGAAGCTATCGATCAATTAATTCTATAAGCCTATCTCAGAAGATCAATACATGAATGAGATGATTGAAATCAAGTAGAAACCAGGTGAGTCTATTTGGGATATTGATCAGAGGTTCAAACAGTTGAGGGATAAGTTGAAATATGTAATGAATGACATGCAACATAGACACCTCTTTGTGACTTCACTGTTACCACATTGGAAATACCCATTGAGAAAACAAAAGTTTCAAACTCAGGAAGAGGCTCTACACAAAACCTTACAACTGAAAGAGAACCAGTATCAGAACACAGATCCAACAATAGAGGAGCTTAAGGAGGATCTGAAAAAACTAGCATTCCATCTTAACCAGAATAAGGGTGTTAGAATCAGAAGTCACTCCTGGATTGCAACATGAGTAAGCCTGAGGCCCATCGGTTTTAAATGTCATGATTTGTTGATAAAGGGTGATGGATGAAAGTGACCTTGAAACAATATCATTCTAACTCAGAAACTAGGCCTGGCATGCGCAAGTAGATGAGGCCTTGATTCAATTTTAGGCAGTAAGTTGTAATAAGGGTGAGTAGGAGGAAGACTTCTGTAAGGAAATGTGAAGGGATGTTGTAAGCATCGGTATTCCAACAGCCTGTAGAAGAAAAATTTGAACACAATAACCTCTTATATTCAAAAGCAAAACACTAAAAGAACATAACAACGCTATAATAAATCCTTTATCATAACACAGTCATGACGATTCATGTGAATCATTAAGTCATGAACTCTTTCAGTATGAGATCGAAACAAGATGGAAAAGAGAGTTGCCTTACATTAAACAAGGAAATCTCATGTATAGATACATAGCCAAGAAAACCAGTGCTTCATTAAAACATTAAAGTTGGGAGCCCTGCTCTACCATCCATCCCTATAGAAATACAAAAACTGATTATATATACTCAGGGCAATTTTCCACCTTTGAAAGCAGGAAGGTAGCTGAGACATTAAAGTCCAAATTAGCGTGTGCAGGCTCCTCAGTCAAACCTAGAAAGAACTCCTTTGTCAGACTCCATCTTAACTTAGCATGGCTCTTGCAAGGGGACCTGCATAGAAGGGTACCATGGGTTGATTGCTCCAGGCCTTTTCCATGCCCTCCATTTATGAGTTGAGTTGAGGTCTCAACCAACTACTCAATATTCATTAACTGCTTCTTCCATGGAGGGAGGCCAAGACTGAAAACACAAAAAACAACCCTTTGTTCTTTGAAGTCCCGGTAGCCGAAATACCGAAATAGCTCCAAGGCGCTTTTTCATTTCGCATTTCGGGTTTCGGGGATTCCTGATGCAGTGGAAGAGAACAACCCTTCATCCTTTGAAGTCTCGGTAGCTGAAATGTCGAAATGGCTCTCGGGTGCTTTTACATTTCTCATTTCGGGTTTCGAGGATTCCCGATGCAGTGGAGGAGTGAATCTCTTGTCTCTTGAACTCTCGGTAGCTGAAATGCCGAACTGGCTCATCATTTTGTGATTTTGGCCATAAGGGATGAGCTCATACACCAGACCTCATGCAACTCTGTGACTCAAACTTACTCGATGACCGTTGATCTACTTCATCTATGGATCCTCGCTGCTGAAAACAAAAAGCCCGTTCGCTTAATTTTAGGCCCGAAATGGACTTCTTCTGTGTGCCGCGCTCGATGCACATGACTTTGCGAGAATTGGTGCTAACATTAGGATCCATGAGGGATAGAGTCATCCCTGCAATTCTCTAAGAACTCCTTTTGCAGTTCCGGTTGCCTTTTGTTGGGTTATGGAGTCATTTATTAAGCCGAAAATAAACGGAAAAACAATAAAGACAATATTTACCCAAAAAAATGAGTCATCTAAGGCTCAAACAAAACATTTCTTCAGTAAATTCCCATTTACTGGGCCACTAAAGACTTCTTCTCCCTCCAAATCCTGTAACCTGTACGTGTTATTTAAGAATACTTCAGAGATTTTGAAGGGTCCGATCCAGAGGGCATCAAACTTGCTATGTTTGCCCCTATCTTGCCTGGGTGCATCCCACTTAAGCACCAAATCTCCCAACTTGAATTCCTCCTTCCTGACCTTCTTGTCAAAAGCCTGCTTGATCTTCTACTGATGACTATGAGCTATGTCCATCACCTACTCCCTGATCTGTTGTAGTTACACCACTTGATGAATCCTTCTGACCATATGGTCTGGCTCTCCTTCATGATTTTGAAAGAATTTCGCTACAGTTAAAGCGACCTAAGTGGGAAACACAACCTTCATTCCATAAACAAGTTGAAAAGGTGAGGTGCCCAGGCACTTCTTTGTTGTCACTCGATCGACCCAGAGAGAGAATTTGAGCTTTGAATCCCAGGCCCTCTTATTGTCTTCCAATAACCTTTTAATGAGTTTTATTAGACTTTTATTGGAAGATTCTGCTGATCCATTTCCTTGAGGATAATAGGGAGTGGAGTGAATTAGTGAAATCTCAAACTGCTCATAGAACTTAACCAGAGGCACAGACTTGAAATAAGTAGCATTATCAGTGACAATTCGGCTGGGACAGCCAAATCTGGCTATGATATCCTCCAAGAAGCTGATAATTACCTTGTGTGAAGCACTCCTAGTGGGGGAAGCTTCTATCCACTTGGTGAAATAGTCCGTTGCAGTCAAGATCCATCTATGATGGCCACTTGAAGGAGGATGAATTTCCCCAATGAAGTCCAACCCCCACTGTTGAAAGGGTGCTAAAGCTATTACAGGCTTCAGTGGCAGAGATTTGAGCTGCTGCTTTCCTAAAAACCTTTGGCATTTGATGCAAGCTTTGACTTCTCTGCAGACATCAGTGAATAAGGTGGGCCAATAATACCCAACCCTGAGAATTTTGTGGGCTGTGGTGTTCCATAAATGATGCCCTCTACAAAGGCCATTGTGGAAATCAAACATAACTTTCTGGGCTTCTTGTGGATTCAGACACCTCAGAAACACCCCTAGAGGATCTCTCCAGTGCAAGACTTGGTCAATAAGGAAATATCTGACTTCCTTGAGCTTTAAATCCCTTGCCTTGCTTTTTCCCATTCCATCAGGAGGCTTCAACTCTTGTAGAAAGTACAAAATGTCATTGTACCAGGTGCATTATGCTAATGATAAGCCACCTCGAAAGCCTTTGCTAGGCGACTCAGCTTGTTGATTTCTTGAGAAAGTGTTGATGAAGCTAACCCCCAAGGCCTTGCAATTGGATTCAGCGAGCAGCTTGGCTAAATCCTTCCCTTTAACCAAATTGGTGGGCTTTATCTCCAAGTCAAACTCAAGGATCTTGGCAATCCATTTACCTCTCCTCCCATCTATGTCAGGTTGTATAAGGATCTCTTTCATGGAGGCTAAAGGAACGTATGCAGTCACTCTTGAATGCAAGACATAGACTTTGAAAGCTTTGAGAGATTTCACCAAGGCATAGGCCTACTTCTCCATGATATCATACCTAATTTCTACATCTCTTAATGCCTTACTGAAAAAGGAAATGGGTTTCTCTCACCCTTCCTCATTTTTCTACAATAAGACCGTTGCTACTGTATCAAAAGAAGCAAAAGAAAAAAATAGGAAATCCTTGGAATAATTAGGACTGATCGTCAGAGGTGCCTTAGTCAATGCCTTTTTTATTTGGACAAAAGATTCCCTAGGTTTAGCAGTCCATTTTACTTCATTTCCCTTTCTTAGCATGGCCGTGATGTGTTTCACCAACTCAACCAAATTTGAGATGAACCTCCTTAGAAAGTTAATATTCCCTAAAAAAGCCTGAACTTCCTTTTTAGACCTGGGAAGTGACATGGTATGAATTGTCTCTACCCTGCTGGGATCAATTATCACTCCCTCTGCTGATACTATATGTCCTAACAACTTCCCCTCCTTCATAGCAAACAAAGATTTCTTGGGATTTAAGGATAGGCCAAAACTCCGACAATTCAAGAAAACTTTCCTCAAGTGACAACGGTGCTCTTTATCAGACCTGGAGAAGAATTTGATGTCATCCAGATAGATCACCAAAAACTAATCTTTCTCCCCGATGAAGGCTATGTCCATGGCTCGCTGAAATGTTGCTCCTGCATTCATTAATACAAAAGGCATTTTTGCATACATGAATGTTCCCCAAGGAGTGGTGAAGTCTGTTTTTTCCCTATCCTCAAGTATGACTGATATCTGATTATAGCCAGAAAAACCATCAATCATGGATATCCTAGATGCACCAGTTACCCTCTGCAATATGTGTTCCATGTGGGCCAGAGGATAGTTGTCTTTCTTTGAGCACCTATTCATGTTCCTGAAATCGACATAGAGCCTGATTTCTCCACTTTTCTTCCTCGCGGTAACCAAATTGGCCACCCACTCAGAATATCTCAAGGGGACAATGATTTGGACATCTAACAACTTCTTCACTTCTTTCTCCATGACATACAACAACATGGGATTTATTTGTCTTAGCTTTTGCCTGAATGGATTAGCCTCTTCCTTCAGTGGGATCTTGTGTTCAATGATAGATGTGTCATATGTCTTGAAGTCTTCATAGGTCCATGCAAACACATCATAAAATTCTCTTAACAACTTGGTATATTCGACCCTCTACTCTTTGGTCAAACTTCTTGACAACTTGACAAACTTAGGCTCCTTCTGTGTGTTGATATTGCACTCCACTGTATCATCATCTCCATTTGAAACCCTACCCTTTACTGCCACATCATTCCCATCGAAAAGTCTTTCTAAAGGGACTAGTCCCTTCAGAATGTGATCTCTAGGAAAATGAATAATATGGTGATTAGCAATTTTATTTAAAAATACCTCAGGATGAGGGTGACTTTCGAGATCAGGATCCTGATCAATGTGCAATGCAGAAAATTCATCAACGGACTGAAGAAATTTTTTGATTTCAAGATCGTCTTCGAATACCTTCCAATGCTTGATATTGTCTGGAACAGATGGCCTATATCTTATTTCAACCTCATATTTTATCTTAGGCATCAGAGGGATCTTGAATAGACTAGCCGAGACAACTAAGGATTCGACCAAAGTATTTTCCTCTCTAGGAATAAAAGAAATGTTGAAACCGAGAAGAAATTATCAATCATGTCCCATGCCTCATTTCTGTAACCCCTGAGCTGAGGATGCTTAGCTCGATAAGTATTTTTGACTTGCTGGATTATCAACTTAGCATCTCCGAATACTACTACCTCCTTAATTCTCATTTCTTTTGCAGCCCTCATACCCAGAACAAGAGATTCATATTCTGCCACATTATTGGTAGCTTCAAATTCCATCTTGTATGACAGGGATATGGTTTCCTTCCAAGGGGACACAAGAACCACTCCAGCGCCAGTGCCTTCACTAGAAGAAGCTTCGTCGAAGAACATTTTCCAAACAGAGGTGGTTGGAGGAGGTATCTCATGATTAGATATGGGTTGCTTTATGATTTGAAAAGGGGCTTGAGAAGTCTCAGTGATCTACAATAAACTAGACCCCAAATTAGTGTCAAGTGCAAAGATGGGGTGATTAGTGGGGTTTCCTTCATCACTAACAATGTAGGCTAGCTGAGCTTCTCTGTATAACCTCTTGTGTTCCCCTCCAAAAATTGGAATGGTGGCATATGTGAGATCCATCTGTAATGTTCCTCCTATTTTTTTAATCCAAGATCTTGATAATAGCATGCCGAACTTGGGGGGAACATCAACTACTACAATGTCCATGACCACACTCTTCATTGGTAGCTGAAATAAAGATACCACCAAATATTTGATGACTCCAAGGAATTGCACCCTCCTTGAATCAAAAGAGTATAAATAATGATAAGCCTTTGTCACTTCCAGTCCCAATTCTTCCATGCCTATTTTGGGCATAAGGTTGTGGGAAGCTCCTGAATCCATGAGGCAATTATGCAACACTTTATCATGTATGTTCAGGGATGTGTAGAAGGGAGGGGATGAATCATCTATGTCTTCTACCATGGGACCTAGGATGACTGTTGGCTTTTCATCTTGAAGATTTACTGAGTCTGTAGAAGGCTGGGGGGACTCAGATTGTAGCAACTTGGAGAGAGACCTTTTGAAGTCTTCATTTTTAATTAGCTCTGAGAGGGGTACAGGAATTCTGATATTTTGAATTTCATGCTCAAAACTAAAGGGGG